>CM060566.1:21605000-21677500 GCA_030625065.1 Alectoris magna | reverse complement strand
TGGCTGAAATTGTCTTTCTTTTTACTTCTAAGTTGCAACCGAGAAATCTGAATCAGCATCTAATGGGATGTATTGAACCATGCCTATTATCCCAACTAGATAAGAAAGACCACAAAGGATTGAATTTCATCTGGTTCTTGGTTGACTTGGGTAACAGATGGAGTGCTAATCTTTCTCATAGACAAATCTCTACTGTTGCCTATGGCATTATCTGTTGGAAAAAGTGAGGCCCTGTGTTTGGAAGAGAATTCCCAGGTTAAACTCTATCATAATGCAGAGATATATCCTTGAAAAATCACTCCTTAGTTTTTTATACTGATTTCAGTCAACTTTGAGTTTGGGCTCTGTCATTTTATTTTGCTGCCTATGAAACATGGAAAGGAGAGGAGAGGAGAGGAGAGGAGAGGAGAGGAGAGGAGAGGAGAGGAGAGGAGAGGAGAGGAGAGGAGAGGAGAGGAGAGGAGAGGAGAGGAGAGATGATAGACTCCAAAATATTCTGACCCCTCCAGAACAGCTGAGGAAGAATAGACAAAATGACTCCATTGCTGCATTAAGATCATCTTCATGAACTGCACATTTGCTTAAGTCTGAAGTTTTCTCTATCAATAACATAAGTTACTCACAAAGTTTTATTTTATTTTATTTTATTTTTTGGTATAAGGACAACTCAAAAGGATGAAAGTGGTGAAGTGAAGGGCCTGAATTGAACTCTAAGTTAAAGCCTTAGTTACTGGGGAAGGCAGTTTCTGTGGGCATTTCAGAAATCCACCCCTTTTGGTTGCATTCCCAAAGTGCCTCAGTTTTTTGGCCTGAGCTGCTTACTGAGGTTTGCAAGTCCTGGCTTTCATAGTCACAAGAGTTTTGCAGACAGCTATGCAAAATGATGCACCCAGTCCTAGCCAAATGAGATGCAACATCTTTCTACGTATAGTTACCAACCCTCAGTGAGACATCACTGGGGCATCAGTCATCATTCCTCACCGATAAAAGAGGCCCTTGAAGGTCTGGGAAACATCATGAATAAGAGTAAAGGCAAATTCTTCCATCACTCATACAAGCACAGGCAAAGGACAAGGGAAATCTGTGAACAGCACAAGGGAATAAATCAGCCTCGTAGTTTAAACCCCAAACTCCATATTTCATCGGAAGATGGAAGACCTTATCTTCTTCCCCATTCAGCTGAGAAATCAAGTGATTCCCAGTATGAGTCTACTTTGTGAAGTGCTTATCAGACAAGGAGGGTGTTGTGCTCTTAGTCCAGACTGCTCCTTGAATAACAAAAAGGGTCTGGAAGTATTATCCTTGGGTTGCAACAAGTTAGCAAGAAATATGGGAGTTAGGAGGATCTCTTGCAAAGTGTTTGGCTTGGCAACATGTGAGGCTTCCAGGAGGGCCAAAACAAAATTATCCCCTCTGTTGTCCTGTGTCCTGACAAAATCTTAAAAGCTACCTTCCTCTGGGACGGGGGATGAAGCAGTCTTCCTAAGCTCCGGATAAATCTGTTGTCTACCTGGAGACATGGGCAAGATGTTACCAGAAAGGTTTTTGTTATGTAAATGGACAGAGCGTTAAGACAAGTTGGCAAAACAGCAATAATTCAGCCGTGTTGGTTCTCTGCACGTCAGTTTCAGCATCAAGTCAGAGACGGGGATGAGAAGCAAGGAAGCACTGAGTAAGGTGCTTCCCCTTGTGTACAGTGGATGGTGTCCTCAGGCCACCTGCTGCCAACGGTGGGCTATGGAAGGAGTGAATCCACACCTGTGCTATTCGGAGCATCTCCAAAACATTTTCTCATTCCACAGAAATTCTGTAGCCACGGGAAGAAGTCTCAGCAATTTGACATCTTCTGTGAAATTTGGTGGAAGTTGCACAACTGATTAAGAAGGTTCCTGGGAGGACTGACAGACCAACAGACGCTCCTACAGAGCGTGCAATTGCTTACGTCTCATTTCACTTGGAAAACAGGTTAAAAACAAGCACACGCTGAAGCGCAAGCAACAGGCATCTGAAACCCCCCTGAAGTGCACAAATAATGCTGTGAAAAAAAAAACACAATCCTGTGGCTGCAACCTCTGATCTTCTTTCCCTTTTTATTTTTCCTGTCACTGCTTGTTGTGCGGTGTCTTTTATACATTTAAAGGGTGAAAACCTTCCTTTCTGTTTTTTTTTTTCCATCTAGGACCCACTGCATATAGCTGTTAAGCAAATAAAATACGAACCAGCAAACAAGCACACTCAGAGCTGGAAAAAAAACAGTTTATTCTGGGTGATCCCATCCTTGAAAAGTGTCTTCTGTCTACATGGAAAAATCCTTGCAGGCTGTTTTTCCAGCTGACCAAGCCTTGCTGCAATTGGCTTTCCATGGGCATTCTGGAAGCTTTATCTGGGACACGCTGATGATAGGGGAGACAAGTTTGGTTACAGTTCTTAAATAGCAAAGTCCATTCAGCACTCCCAGCTGGAGAGCCCATTATTTCTATCTCCAGATAGTCCAGAAGTCAAGTCTACTAATAACCAGGCTGAGACTTTAACACTATATTCTGGATTTTGTGCATAGCAGAGGCAAGGGTACAAGGGAACTACTGGAATTCCAGAGGGAAACCGTAACTCGCACCATCTACCTTTCCAGTGTCAGCCTATAAGGCTTAGTGTTCCCCTTCACTAACAAATGCTGGTCAAATTTTACAGTGCAGTTCTCTAAGACTGCACAAATCTTTGAATTCTTAGGCTCCAGTGTGTATTCGTAGAGCCAAAGAAAATGAGTCAATTCTAACAACAAATGAAAGATGGTATTTAAGAGTTAAGATGCATGCGATTCAACAAATGTTTAGGAATCCAGTGTTCTCAACAATGCTGGAATGAAACAATTATTCCCTTCTGGAAGGTCAGGATACAGATTTTTTATTTTTTTAATAAATTTGAGTTCAACAGTTGTGGCTCATTTCTAATCTCCAGACCATGGATTTGCATCTATGCATGCCTTAGTAAATATACTCCTGGGCATGCATGTGCAAGTACAGTCATGGATTTCTGAGATACCTGCCAATATGCATTAGAGCATTTGAGATTAGGTTTGAGCCTTTAGTCTCTTTCAAGTGCTTAAATAACTGCCTCTTCAGACTCAAGACAGACTGGTCTCAAGAAGTAGCTGGAGAAGCATTTTAAAAGGTATCTTCCGAATTCTGTTTCTGGATGTGCAAACACTCTGCAGGTATCTGCCTGTTCAGCTTGAACAAGAGAGTCTCGCACTCCTTCATTGAACACCAGGGCTTGTCTTTGAATCTTTCTAATCTGACGCCTCTTGTCTGGAAAAGACATGGAAAAAAAGAATCAGAAGAAGGGAATCAAAATGTTTGAAACAGCTTGGGACTGTATACACAGCTATTTCCTCCTCACAAGGGAATGAAAAGATTCAAACAGCTTTCAATACTCTTCTAAGCATCCTTTCTTATTTGGTCTTTCTTTAACTTTAGTCCTCTTCATCACCATGGCTAGTTTGGACTTTTGAGCCATTACAATTACATTGCACCTTACATTCCATCTTGGTTTAGCATTCAGCCACACAACCTAACTCTGAGCACTGTGGCCTTGCTGGCTTCTGCCCAGACACACAATGCTTTCAGCTGGTCCATAAATCACAAGATGTGCTGCTATGCCCTGGTTTCCATTGTCAGGACAGATAAAAAGATGCATTCTGAAAGATGAGAACAAGAGAAATTCTGAGAGGTTGCTGTATCAGCTTGGGAGTTTACATGCAGTTGCTGAAACCTGCTAGTCCAGAGTGGAATGGTGCTCTTAGGGCAGTTAATTAAGACATTTATCTCTTCCTTCCCAAACTCCGTACATTTCAATCTGTTTAATTCTCACAGGAAGTCAAACCTAAAGTCAGGGAAGAGCCATATTGTAGAACACCTGTAACGTTCTCGAAGGAAGTGCTCCATTTCCAGCCTGGTCTGCGTGCTGTAGTCTGGAGAGTTTTGGAAACGTGAGAGAGAGGCAGATTGAAGATCTTTGCAAGAAAATACAAAGCGTGCAACCATTTTAATACTCGATATTCAAAGCCTGGGTTTTTTAACAAGGTAAATAAGGTACTTTGGGAATATTTTCTCCTGGGACTTTTGCTTTTTGGAGTGCTGCTGTAGGTACTCCGGAGTTGTGGGTGCTTGTTTATCTCCCTGTGATGCATTTACCAAAGCTCTGAGGAGCTCCATGACACATCATGTCTGTGTGACACTTTACATATGTCAGCAGGACAGGAAGCAACCTAACTTATGGAACATAAAAGGGTGTCAGGGCATGCACTCCGTGAGGGGATGAGGGCATCTAACTTTAATTTTCAAGAGATCTTTTGTTATTTCAGCATCCTATTACACATTTCATTTTTTGTAAACTAAGTAAAGCTGTCCAAAGAGTCTCCAAAATAAAAAGATGAAATCAGGAATCTTTGATTCTTATTGGAAGAGATACTTTCCACTCAAGACTTTAAAGTATTCATTCATAGTTGGCACGCCTAAGCTTTGGACAGAGCTTTCCCACTTTCTTGAGTAACTATGCAAAAGCGATTGCTTAATCTTGTCTTCTGAAGTCTAATCAGGACAGGGTAAGTTTTGGATAGGAATCATTCCAAACCCAGATTTTTATTTTTTCTTTTTAGAAGTCCAAAAGATTAACTTTCCTCTTTGTGCCACTGTTCATGAGCACTGCATTTCCTCATTTTTGACACAAGTGGGATTAGTGGGGGTTTGTAACAAAGGCTTTTCTGACAGCCTGCGTAGCCCTGGCCAAACCCAGGAATACTGGGAATCCTGATGCAAAAGCCTGCTTGTTTCTAGCCCAGTGAGGTTTGGAAAAGTATTTAAACTTTTGGAGCTTAACTAAACCTTCAAACCTTTGGGTATTGTCACACTGGGAACTGTGATAACTGCAGGTTTTATTATATGCCTTTCTCCTGCTATTTAATGTCCAATTAATTTCATGATAGGGCATATTAAAAAGATGCTTCGTGTATGGAGGAGGATTGCATTGTATTCTAGCCATTTCTTATTAAGCTACAGAGGATATTTTAAAATAAATAAATATTAGTTTGTCCTAGTTTTTACCTAAGAAAAGAGTTAAATAACCAATTCTTGTTCGAACACCAAGGCTTTAAGAAAATACTGAGCATTAAGTTTTAAGAAAAATGAAGCATTGCTCTGGGGAATAAATATCCCTCTGACCCCTATAAAAACTGAGACACAAGGCCAGCACATGGAAATTATTTTCCTCTTGACCGTGACTTGCAAAAAAAGATGCCTGGAAATATTGTGCTGTTTGTTGGTAGCAGTCTTGTTAAGCTACTCCTCCTCCAAGCACAATAAAATGGCAGCACTTAACAAGTACAGCATAGCCATTATGAGTACTCACTTTTGCCTGTTTGCCACTACAGAAGCTAAAATGTGTATCAGCAGCATGGATAGGCGTTGCTGAGCTCTATTTTAAGACCCAGGTTGGGTTTGGGAAGCCATCGGGCTCTCGTTGCCCACTGGCCAATAGCCATCGGCTGCTCCCAAGGCTGGTCCATCCTGTCTTCTTCTTGAAGAGACCAGGCATGCAGATTGCTTTGAAAATCCCAAACCTGGCCACAGTGTTGTTTGTAAATGGGTGTGGTTTTGTTTGCATCTTCTTGAGACCTCATGTGGCAGTGAACATTGAATGAGAGTGAACAGAGTATCCCATGTAAGACTTTCCCATAATAAGACCACTGCCTATTCCTTGCCCTTAGATTTTGTGGTGTTGGGCTACGGAAAACTCAGTGACACGGGGGATATTATCAGCTAATGGGTTAAGTAGAATATAATGGGACATTTGCATTTTCACTCCCTTCCTTTCAAAGTCACTCCCCACAGTGCAGTTTTTACACCTAAATATAGAAGGGTGATATTTGCAAGTTCCTTTGTTCTAAAATTCAATTAATTTTTTATTAGAATAATTAAATAATTAATAGTTGCTCTTAAACTTCCCCAAAACACTCTGCCACTTGCAGGACCTCACAGTACCTACACCATGCCAACCAGCTCCCTGCAAAACTTGAAAAACCATTCCAACCTCCAGCATCAGCGTAGAGGTTCGATTTTTGTGGCCGTCAGATGGAAAGGGGCTCTGCTTATGTCAGAAACAGGCAAAGTGTTTCATCTGGAGTGATATTTGCCTAAAAGATCTCTCTCTTCACCGTTCACTCAGGAGCCTCCTGCGGGTTGCTTCCCAAGGACAAGCTGTTGGGAAATTTAGTGGGAGTGTGTACAGAGAGAGAAAAGTGAAAGTTGTTCCGCAGTTTCTTCCAAATGAATTCTGACATGGGATGACTGTGTATGGGAAGTCATATTCGTAAAGGGCTCTCTGTATGAGTGCTGAAGATGTGTATGTCCCCCCTAACAAA
Organism: Alectoris magna; assembly: GCA_030625065.1. NCBI lineage: Eukaryota > Metazoa > Chordata > Aves > Galliformes > Phasianidae > Alectoris > Alectoris magna. Next base: position 21,671,085 of record CM060566.1, on the reverse strand, counting down.
AGTCTCTTTGGCTGTGATGTGAATGGCCGCCAAGAGGGTAACTTCATACGTTTTCTATCATTTTGATTTTTCTGGTACCAGTGGTAGCAGTAATTTTAAAGAATGAATTATAACTAACCAAGAGTCAACATTTCTCCTAACTGTCCATGCTGCTGTTATTTTTTCCTTCCCTTTGAGCGTTATGTAGCATGGGCTATAAAACCTAGAGAAACCTATGGGATGGCTGAGGCCAAGTATCTTCCTGCAGCATAACTGTATGGTCCTGTTCATAAACACACAGTGCAAATTGAATACTTAGCCCAGCCCTCTTTCTGCTGGTTCTGCCCTCTTTGAAGTTGAACAAATGAGGGGTTACTTCTCAGGCAGAGAAAAAAAAATTGAGGTTGATTAACCACGGCCATGCATAATTTATGTGCAGTTTGAACATCCTGTGAAAATGGGCCAAAGATGTTTTTTTTTAAATTGGGCTCTCTGCATTCTAGATGATCTTTAGCATTCATTATTGCTCAAGAAGCTCAGGCAATATCACAGATGTGCAGCTCTGTATATTTTCTGACTCAGTTTCCTCTCAGTCAGCCAATTTAAACACTGAACCCTTTCTTCTGCCAGCATCAGCGGAGTCCAAAGTTGCATTACACTACAGCGCTTCATCGCTGCACTGTGGTCTGTCAGAGGAAGAAGGGAGCATTGTCCAGGAGCTGTAGGATTCCCACTGCAGCTGCACCTCCTGGAAGGAAACCAGGAGAAATGCCTTGCAAGCTGAACCTCAGCACAGGTAGCACATCGCCTCTTCTGTGCCAAACCTTGCATGTGCCTTTAAGAAACAAAAATTAATGCAAAGCTTATTACAATCCTGGTGGTTGCTAACGCTTTCTTTCTTCCACTGTCCAAGTGTCTGAATTTCAGCTTCAGATGAGTGTGGCCTGCTGGGATTTGAGCTGCCAGTTTAATTAGTGTTCAGTAATTTCAATAATGAGTGACAATTCATTGGGGCTTTTAGGTTGGTCTTCTGTTCAGAAGCAAATCAATAATCCACAGTTTTTCCCCTTCTTTAAAGACAAGAAAGTGGCATGTGAGTTACATCAGATGAGAGAAAATAAATGAGGAAAAGCACAACTCCCTCAGTAACTTGAGAGGCAATTGGCTTTAATGGTGTGGGCAGCCTCCCCGGTTTGTTGATGTTATTGGATGAACAGAAAGGTCATTAGTATCTGGAAAGGGGCTCCAAAGATTCTCACAGTAAACAATTTGCCCTGGCTGTAACCATAGTGATTTGGGTAAATGAACACAGGTATACGGATTACTACTGTATTCCCCAGGCTGCCTATATTATTGCCTCAGAAGATATAAAAACAATTGAGGCTAATTGTATGAGAGTGAGTTTATTACAAACATAAATGGAAGGGGAAAAGAAACCAGATATATTGTTCAGAAGCTTTTTTAATCTCTTAATTTTATATGTACATGAGCACATCTATACGGTGCATGACACAAATCTGTGCATGCTCTGGATCTCCATACAGGTTTACACATGGAAGCATTCTCCTGCGTAGACACACAGCATCTCGAGCACAGACAAAACCCCTCAGAGCCTTTTTCTAGCTCTGTCTGTGTGGTGTTTCCTCTCAGCTGCCTGGGAGTGGGATGCTCCAGCACAAAGCACTGGGATGCGCCTCTCCCTCTCAGGCTCTGGAGTTTGGGATGAGGAGCATCACTGCAGCAAGGAGCTCACTGCCCTTCCCGCTGCAGTGGCTGGAGGTTGAGCCCAGCAGAACAGCTTGGCAGCTCAGAACAATGCATTTACCCCAAGCAAGACAGCAGCAAGCTCTGCAGTACCAGCCCCTTGCCGGGGAGCACCGATATCACCAGCGGCATCGCAGTGGCATAGAGAGGCCGTGGTCTCTGTAAAGTTGCATTGCTCCCTTTTGTTACAGCAACAAAGAGACAGCCTTGGCGAGGGGCTGCGATTTGCGGTATACAAACCCATTAAAAAAACACAAATGAAATACCCAGCTGGGAAGGTCAAGTCTAATGAGGTGGTCTGTTGTGAGAAGTGGTAGCTCACAGCATCCCCCATGTAGGCCAGAGGTGATTCCAAGTGAACAGCTGCTTATAATTATTATAATCTGACACTTTTCATCCACCTCAGGTGCTATTTTTTTCTCACAAGAGAGCAGATTAATTGTATATCAACTGATATACATAAAAAAGGGTTTGATAGAAGGCTTAATAAAGTAACATTAAATAGGCGCTCCCACTGAAATTCTAATGTGTATATTCTTAATTAAATTCCCCGGTACAGTACAGTAATTCAGGTGCATTTGGATTCCTTTTTCCTCCTCTGAATATAAAGTTTAAAATTATTGTTGCTATGAAACTGAAGGCAAATAGGGCGGGAAAAGCCCCACCAGCCTGACCCACGCAGGCCCCTCTTCTGGAGGGAGGAAAATCAGTTAATGCTCCATCTCTCATTCTGCTCCGCATCTACGCAGGCCCCGGTACTCTCATGTTAAAGAATACGCTCTCCCATTAGAATTTCAATAGAGCCCCGCTCCCAGGTGAAAAGGCAATATCCACATTAAAATGAAGATATTATTAAAAAAAAAAAAAAAAAAAAAAAGAAAGTATCATGTGCAGCAGTGTACTGACATCACTCTGGAGGGAAACTGTTGATTTAGAGGAGGAGAGGTATCCGGGTATGTGTTTAAATTGAACATTTAATGGTACTGGCTCAGCCGCTGTTTACTGGTATGCACGAACTAAACACACAGTGTTTACAGAATTGCACAGTGTGTCTTTTCTCACAAGTGGCACAGAGTAACCCAGCATCACCCGTTGTAAGGAATATCCCAATTAAGCCTGTTCTCTCAGTAAGTATCATTAAATTGCGTGGTTCACTGTGAGGAGGAAACTTTCCTTCCAGAGCACACGTTGTGCTGTGCGCGGTGTTTAATCAGACACATTTAGTACAACTGCTTAAAAAAAAATGAATGGAATCTCACGAGTCCCATGACATTTCCTATTGAAATAAATGAAAGACACATGGGGTTTGCTGGAGATCTCAGCCTGGGCCTTGAGAGACCCCTCTGTCTGCCAGCGCTGGCATTGCGTTCTGTGTCTGTGCCTTGCAGTGCTGAACCTGGAAAAACGGACACTTGTGTGACTGCTGTCTTTCTCCAGGGGGTTCACACTGGCCATCAATATTCCCATGCTCAGAATCATGCAGCCGTGTTACGATACACTGGGACTGTGTGAGTTTGATTTGGCTTGCTTTAGCGGTATCTTAAAGCATCACATTTTTCTACATGCTATTTTGGTAACAAACCCAAAGTGGCAGAGTAATTCATAACGTCTCATCTTGATCCTTCCACTCCTGATTCTAGCAAGTGGGATCTTTGAGCAACCCTTTTCTCAGCTGTTTCCCAAAATATTGTGAAAATTTACATTGACTCTTGTCCTGTGGCCAAGATGCAGCTCTGCTCACATCGGTATGAACGCAGACAAATTCATACGGATCTGTAGGGATGACCTGAGCTTGCCATGGAGTCATTAGGTCAGTGCTGAGCCTTCAACATATGAGGAGGAATGTGTTTATTTTTCTAAGTTCTAGCTCAAAACTCAGAGTTGGAGAATGGCCTATTGTTGTGAATGGAATATTTCAGCCTAATCCCAAACTTCCTTAGCATTTGAGGGAGGTTGCTGTCTTCCAATAATTATTATTTACTTCTAATTAAATCTTGAATGTGTGAAGTGGTTTTCAAAAATAAAGAAAATACTTTCTGGTTCCTAAAAAGCTTTAGACAGGAGGAAGAGAGATGTAACGTTATTGATGTAATGTTACACTATATTTTGATAACAGTGGTTTAATGAACCCCAAATACCCACAGCCTTGCCACGATAGGTTGAACAGTTCACATTACACATCAAAGCAGAAGTGGGACTTGAAGAGATATTTTAATGTTTTTGCAATTTACCCTAAAATATATATTCAACTCTGACAGGTACTAGATCCTATAAGAGGGTATTTGTTCTCCTTTTCGTGTGACATGAACCTTTAGAAACCATCAACTTCCTCTCCCAAAAGAGCCAGGAAAAGAAGAGAAAATGTCAAAAAGAATTTATGATTTGACAAGCTACTTCAGGGACAAAAAATTTTGGTCTGTCCCTCACTTGAAAGTGCAAAAACATACTTTGGAGAGGGAAAAAATAAAAGAAAAATCAATCTGACATAATTTGTTTGCTCTCTACTTTCCAGTTTGTTGAGGTTTGTTCACTGAGACACACATACGAGCTCTCTACTCCACCTGCTTTGCCCCCAGACATCAAGTGTTATGACCAAGACTCCTGCAGCCTCAGTTGCCTTCAATCATTTAGCACAGAAAAAGGGAAGGTGTTATATGGAGACTGGGGCAACTACACAGGTTGTTGCACGGTGGAGCATCAAAGAAGTACTAAATATGATGGTTCTGTTTTCTCCTCCTTTAAATTTTACAGCCTTTCAGTATCTCATGATGCAGTTGATAACAATCATGGGAAGTCAACCTGGCGGAGGGTCATGCATTTCCATCTGCATTTCACTGCATCACTTATCTTAGATGTTTGGTCTCCAACGACCTTACCAGACAAGAAGGAAAGCCCCAGGTAGCCCCTCTGACAAGATCAAACCTCCTCGTGCTCAGCAGGAGAAAGGCAGAAGTCTGCACATCTCATTGCTATTGCAATGAGCTTGCAGCTCAAAAACATTTGATGTAGTTGCAGTTTGAAAGTAAGTAGAAATGAACAAGGATTTAAAAAAGGAAATAAATAATCAAAATGAAGCGGTTGGCGTGACTGGCAAGGACTATGGCCAAATTTGTTGCAACAAATAATTACATCATATTTTCATCAGTCCAAGATGGTTTTTTTTTTTAAATGAATGACAGACTCATAACCCTGCTGCCTCCTGGAAAGGGAATTAAGGATTTGTACATCAACAGTGTATTAAGGGCAACAACCTTGTTTTTTAAAACAGCTGTACTTAGCAGCAATTGAGGAAAAAATATGTATGGAGACTTGGTAATCTCTCAACCATTTGGACCAATTTTGTAAAAATGAAGCAGTTGAATGTGGCTGGTATATGAGTCCAACAGTCTTGGTGGGATCTGAGATTAAACACCATATTGTTTAGAAGCCACCATGACCTAGGATGTTTGTCACACTTACCACTACCAGTCACAGGTACAACCCACCAACAGGAGCAATGTTCAAAACTGCTTTTGAGGTACAAACCTAGTGTAGAGCCCCACTGGCACCGAATTACCTGTGCAGCCCCTTTGCCTGGCTCTTCTGCTGAGTGTACCTAAATACTTCATCTGGATGGGGCAAAAACCTGCTGACATCACCCGTGAACTCTGTGCTCAGATTTTCCTGTAAGCAAATACTGAAATAACCATGGGAGAACAGCAGTTAGATGAGGAGAAACACTAAGATCCTGATTCAGCAAAAGCTCTTACAAAGGTATTTAAAGTTAAGCACATGCTTAAGTGGTCTGCTGAATCAGGGCCTAAGGGAGGTCTTGTTATCTATGAAAGATATCTAACTGGGAAAGTGAAGGAGGAAAGTAAGGTGTATGATTACATACTGAGAGTAAACAGAAAGGGAGATGTGAGAAAAGTTTGGTTTAAGGGTTTTGTTTCAGCTTGCTTGAGAAACCAAAGTGCACATAAAGAACAGATGATTGGTAAAATTACATCACAGGTACAATAGAGAGAGAGAAGGGGAGTGAGCTTCATTTAGGAAGCACTTGAACTGACAGGCGGGTAAATGAAAAGCAGAGGAATACTCCACTGCTGTGAACGGACTGTAAAATCATTACAGGAAAACTAAAAGCTCTGAAGTTTAAAACAGCATCAAGGTACCTTTAGTACCATTCCTATAACGATGGGTGGGAGAGGAATTAACAAATTAACCAGGAGTCCTCCTGAGAGCTCCATCACTTTCACCCTTTGATGAAGCCATCACAGGACACGGTCCCAGGATAGGTCCCACAGCCCCACACTTGTTCCTGGCCACCAGACGCAGCACCAGCAACAACTTCAGTGTTCAGCCCCACCTTCCATGTGTTTCTTCACCTATTTGATTGTTTTCTCAGCCAGATGATGACATCCTACATTTGTTGTAACCCTGATCTCAGCAGCTTTTTGAGGACGGGAGAGCTGTAGCACCAGACAGCTGATCAGATCCCAGGGGCTCATGGGGCTCAAGCTGTCTCAAGCTTGCACTCTGCAGAACCCCTCTGCAATTTGAAACATAGTGCAGTGAGTGGGAGTGACAGCAATTTGCTTAATATATGCGCTCCTGATCCAAACTATCTCCATGAATGATGCTTCTATCTTGGCAGTTTTCTCTCCATTGACTATCCAGGAGACCCAACATCAGAATGAAAACACAGATACCACAAACGGACCAGCATTTCTTAAAAGCTTTAAAAAAAAAATGCATTTCAAATTACCCATCTCTTCTCTCTGACCTTATGAATCCTTGTTCTTCCACCGAAAGAGAAAGTGTACTTGCCAAAACGTTTTACCTTAGGACTGTCTTGCAGCCAAGAAACGCGCAGAGTATTTGTGGGTTGTGTTTGTTCTTGGAAGCAGAATTTCTCTATGCATTTCTTTGATTATGCCTAAGTAATATGACGATCATCAGATTTCAGTAACTGTTGCTGTTCTCCAGATTGGCCTGTTGCAATAAATTACAATGGGAGTTCTGCTCAGCTCCGTATCAGGGCACTTTAATCACGTAACGTGACCATTACTTTCTCTGTCCACAAATTGGCCACAAGTTTGGTCAAATTATCAAATTACATTACTGGGGTAATATTAAAATAATGCGAGCAGGTTTTAAATCCCAGTAGTTCATGAACTTTTTTTAATATCTGCCAAGCCGAACAATGGGACCCTTTGCAATCCCCCAGTGAGCATCTATTAAAACCACAATTTACAACTATACATATCATCTAACGTGTTAACCAGGTGTTCCAGTGTTATTGTTTGAAATTCTACCTAAGCTTAAATCAAATGAAGAAAAGCCAAAAGTCCAATTAAAATCCCACATTGCCTCTTTATCGTGTGTAGGTGAAAGACATTTGTTATAGATTTAATGGCAGAAGTCTCATAAAATTGTAGACCATCCTCTTTTCTTCCCAGTTTCTTGTTTCTTGCTCCGATTCTCACAGCTTACTGGCATTTCCTGTTCTTAGCTGTAAAAAAAATTGAATAAATCTAGGAATTTCTGGCTTAATTTTAGTAGCATCCTGGACACTCCAGCAGAATTTGACAATTGAGTGTTGTCATGGGATATTAAAATCCTGCAGTGGGCCCATTTAAGCCATTATTTCATAGGCTGTCCCTTAATCAGTTCCATCCCTCTGCTGTGCACTCTTTGCCAACATGTGTCTATTTTATTTAATAGTTCAGTGACAACAAATTTATGTTGCTAAGCTCCAAAAAGTAAACCTTACCAAAATACCTCCCCAAACTGCCTTTACAGACATCCACCAAAGTAATATGGAATTCAGTTGTCTTCACTTGGCCGTAATTACTTCCAGACCCAGGCTGCCTATCTTTGTCTTTGGCCATTTTTCTCATTCCACCCGAGCCCAGAAATAGTGGTGTTTCTTTACATTTATGGTTTTCTACTTAGATTTCATTGTCACCCTCCCCTCCTACCTTTTGATTTTAGCAGACCTTGACATTTAACTAGTGACCTAGTTCTCCTTCCAAATATATGTTTTCTTCTCCCTTTGACAAAAGATTTGGGTTTTCAGTGCCCAATAAAACAAATTAATTTTCTTTCTGTGAGACATCCTTCCCCACCCCCCCGCTTTTCTCAGGCATTAAAAGTGGGACAATGAAAAAGTCACCGTTGTCTCGCTAATTTGAAATCCATTGAATAATATGATAAACGAGATCAAATTTTTGTACGGAATTAGTGAAACTGGCAAAAAATAAATGTGTCAGCTACAGCACATCTGTTCTCTTTTACGCTTTACTTAAGAAAATAATTCTTGCCAGACTTTACCCACCCATAATAATTACACAATTTTTACAGATGTAGTTTGTAACAGCTCCACTTTGGTCCAAAATCTTTAATATGACTAGAGATGAATTTACTTCTTGGCTCACACTTTATTATGTTTTTGCAATAAAAGGGCTGAGGTAAAGTTATTTGTTTCCAGCTCTGCACCTTTTACTAACATTTTTATAAACAAAACTGCTAGGCTGGAAATGATTGTTGCTGTCATCACCGCTGTTACTATTGCAATTACTACACATTTTGCATTTGGACATTTAATTTGGCATTTGCTTGGAGTCTGTTTTCCTTGTTCTTAATTATCTGTTCTTTGGGAGCACCAGATCAGCAAGAAGAGTACTCATGCATGTCCAGCTGCAAATGATAAAGCATCATGACTTCCATTGGTATTGAAAGACAATGGTACTAATTATTGGAAATGGGTCCTGCCTACAAGGGTTCAGACAGCTCCAGAAATCTACACAGTTCGGGAACATTAGGGCACTGAGCGTTGATTTGGCCATCAAAAACAGAACTTGTGATCTAAACTCCAGGCCCCTTCCATGCCAGGTCCGAAGTGTGCGCCAGCCTCTAATTGGAACCGCATGGCAGGCAGTGCCACCGGCTCTAGGATTTGCCTCATGTTTACATCGGTTTACATAACTTTATAAATCAGATGCAAATATTTTCAGTTGCTGAAACTTGCCACAAAACACCCTGGCCGTTGTCCAAGTGAATTCTGACATCCAATTTTTTAAAGGAGAAAAAAAAAAAAAAAGAAAAAATAAGGGAAAAAAGAGTTGCTGTTTCCTACCCAAAGTAGATAGGATGTATCGAATTTCTTTGCCTGGGCCAGATACTTCAAAAATGATTCATAGGGGAATGGTACATCTTTTCTCAAGCAGAACCAGACCAGTGATACCGCTCTGGGAATGGATGCTCCGTGTAATCAAGGGATCTAAGCAGAGTAGTGACCACAAGCTGGTTTTGATCTCCTAAATTAAACCTTTATTACTTTTGAAGGGGAGGGGTGACAAGTTGAATAGATGCAATGATACTCTAGCAACGAAAGCGATCACTGATCATACGCATTTGGTATCCATATAGATCTATGCCGCACTATCCGATATTATTGTTATTATAATTCATGGCATAAACTGTAACCACTTGCGACTGCTGCACACTGCACAACCCAATTAAGAGTAACAGAAATGGCTCCATTTAATGGGCCCAATGACATGATAATGTGTTCAAAGGGTCAGTGCCCTACATCGCACATCAATGGCAGTTGACACACAGTTTTTTAATACTACCACTTAAATATGCATTAGAGGTTTAAAAGCGGCATTGAAGTAATGAGAAGGGTTAGACTTAAACCTATAAGTGCAAGTAAAGTGTGACCTGCAAATATAAGTGTTGATAAATTCAGGGTACGTTTCTTTAAACGTACATGTACTTTTAAGATTTACGTACTTTTTACTTAGTGCTCCTGCAAAACCTAAAGCATTTACCGAGTTTGCTCAAAGCAGTGAAGCCTTCACCAGATGAGGCCTGCAAATGGGACGGGGCATTTTTCCTCACAATATGATGGCACTATGCCCATAAACACATGATTTCAGAAACAGACTTTAGGAAGCCATTCAAAGTGCAATCACAATGTGAAGGACATCTTGCACAGCACGCCAGACAGCTGGGCACATTCCTTGCACACTGTCCTCTCGCAAACATTTCCTACCCCTTCTGCAGCAGCTGGAGGTGCGATGAGCTGTGCAAAGACCCAGAGCTCCTCTGGGAGCAATCTCCTGGAGGATTCCTGGATTCCATGTGGCCCAAGTCCTCTTTTGCTTGGGGGTCTTGGATCTTTTGGCTTTGCTTATTAATCTGGTCCCACTGTTTTTTTCACTTCACACTGTTTTTTTCCATTTTCTTGTGGATAGGTCAGAGAACAAAGTAAGTATGAAAGGAGTTATTAGGCACCATGTGGGCTGGGACATCGTTGCTGGTTCCAGTGTGGACATATTGGGTCCTAAGTGAAAAATCTTCATGAGCCTGGTTACAACAAATAATAATAATAAAAAAAACCCAACCCGATCCCAGTAACTGAAAGGCATTACACCAGTTCAACCTCACATAACCTACACCGCTATTGGAGCCAGAGAAGTGTACAGATACCCATGGGAAAACCTTGATTCCCATTAAAAGGAATAATGTCACCAAGCAGCACAAGGCCCCATTCACGCTGAATGGAAGGCTCCACCTTCCAGGAGCTCAGAAGAAATGCCAAAGTCAGGGAAAACAGGAATGCCCAGCAGCACTGCCACCCCTCCAGTGTCAGACATTTTGTTATCTGGGTTAATTTGGTATTATCCTGAATGCCTTTGCCGTGGCAGAGCTGTGCACCACAAAATAACCTAACAGTGACAGTATGGGACAGGGAAGCTCTCAAAGGGCAGTTAGAGCTGGGTGGCACAAATATGTCCTGCATGCAGAGGTGTGTCCTCCAACCTGCTCCTTCACTCAGATGCCCCATGAAAGTTAGGCAGAGCCACTGCGAGTCCTGCAGCCTTTCTGAAGAAGCAGATCCAGCTCTGAAATGCTGCTGACTGGGCTCTGGCTCCCATGGGTGCTGCCATATGGGCAGGCAGGGCTACAGGAACTGGCACTGCAGACCAATGTCAGGACTTGCATCTAAACCAAAAAGAAAAAAGTATATAAAATATTTTGGCTGCCAAGCCATTTTTTAAAAGCTGACATTGTCCTTATAATCCCATCTGAACATCGTGTGCACACGATTTAAATATGTGAATAATCACTCCGTCCTCCTGTCATATCATCTTTTTTAAGTTGTTTAGCCAGATACTGGAGCTAGTCCAGTTCCCTCTCCAGCTGAGCCCTTCCTCTTGCACAACACGAGCGCGCTGTGCGGATCGCTTTCCAGCGATAATGGAATGGGGATGCCCAGTGGATGCCCGCAGCCCCTCCACCCATCCCGCTACCACTCTCCCAGCCCCACCACCAGGCACAAAGAAGCTCCCCGGTGCTGCAGCGGCGGCATGTTTCCACAGCCATGCGCGAAGCTGCCTCCTCCAGTTAGGGAGGAAGCGACTGTAATGAATTTAGATGATATTCAGCTCCACTACACTGTTTAATTCACTCGGTGGCCTTGATGTTATAGGAGATGAGCAAAGGGACCGGGGGTAAATCCAGTTGACTTGGTGTTAAAGTTAACATTAACAACAGTAACAGTGAGCTCCCGGTGTTCGACTGTCACTGACCCTTCAACACGACTCAAAAGCGCTGTGATTCCCATATTTCCCCTGCTAAAGCAAATACAAGCCCGCACAGTGGCGCGCGGTTGGTTTTGAGCGTGCCCTGCGCTGGGTGGTCTGGGGACTTATCCTACTTCCCATCTCATTTGCCTGCAAACGCCTTCACCTTGTCAGGGCCAATAATTATCCGGCCGGCGATGCTCAGAGCTGCCATTCCTTAAGATTGGATGAGATTGAAGAGGCTGAGGCTTGGCTCCTCTGTGCATTTTCTCCGTCAGTTAGTGTATACACTGGGGGCCCGGCGAGCCCTACAGCAGAGCTACACTAACTTTCTCTCCCCTTCCTTATTATGGAGCTTAATAACAGCAGGCAGTGTATTAATATGTAAGAGATCAAGAGATTATTGATTAGAATCACTTGGCTAATATCCCCTGTCTGTCATGTAGTTCAGCAGCCCTTTCATGATTTTTTGTGTCAGTCCATTTAAATATTCATGACAGAGTTGCTTTGTACCTCCACGGCTGAATTTCTAATTAATCTGTCAAAAGAAATACAATATGCCCCTAAGCCTTATTATTATAAGGGTCAGCTGAAACAGAGCTGGCCTGGCTAGGCCTAAGGGGTAATTAATTATAACAATGCGGTGTTTACCTTCGTCGGTACCTGCGGCCTAAATGAGTGCTAAATTAGACTCAAACCACTTCAGTCCGTGTTTGAAGCACCCCGATATGCCAGACTAAATCATAATGATGGGGAGGAGAGAGCGGAGAGCCGCTCCTGTGTAACAACATAATCAGCAATTATAGCTAGGAAATGGGGAGAAGGGGGAATTTTATCTCATTAGAAGAGCCCGAGCAGAAAGTTTTTTTTTCTGTCACCAGCTCTTTTCTTTAGAATTCAAATGATCCCACTCTAAAGGTGAGGGATCTCAAATTTAATTCCAGTGCAGAAAGCCGGCCTAATTAGTGGTATACTTTGGCTAAAATATGAATGACATTTGCTCCAGCTTGCAGCGGCCTATTAATAGAGGGTGTCAGAGTGAAACATTAAGTGTATCATTCTTCTGTCAATTTATTTCTGTCATTATTGTTTCTTTATTTCCTCTGCCACATTATGGTCACTAATTTCTTCTCACTTTTATGAGATTCTTAATGTGGGCCTTTAATGAACTCCAAAAACTCAACCACAACTCTGAAATTAAAATACTAGTCTCCTGTCAGTGTGACGCGACAGAGTAAAACTTGAATAGTATCATTCTTCTGTCAATTTATTTCTGTCATGATTTTTCTTTATACCCTGCCACATTATGCCCACTAGTTTAATTCCATTTTTATGTGACTTGTTAATGTGAATTTTAGGTGGCTTTTAATCACCTCCAAATTTGTAGAATATCACAATAAATCATAACTGTATCCCCTCTTATGACAATTTATTTCTGTCATTATTTTTTATTTCTCCTTCCTTATTACAACTCCTAGTTTCATCTCCTCCTCTGTGACCTTTACGTAGTTGCATTTGGAGAAGGGAGTACAGCCAAAGTTTGCTCTTTGGCAGCAACAAGGCGCTGAGGCTCTGGGCGAAGAGTGCTCTACCCGTTTGTTGGCTCTGCCGCCATTCTGCATCCCCGTCCCAGTGCAGTGCCCACCTAAATCATGGCTGAGCACCAGCAGTGGAAGCACTCAGTGAGTGTGAAGCATTGGGATGCCCAATGGGTGCAGACCCAGCAGCATCCTGGAGTCACCATTGGTCTCCTCTTAGGTGCTGGCTTTTGAGTAAGTGACTTTTCATTAACCGTATTGATTTGGGTCTGTCTAAGTGCTCTTTTTAATGAAAGGATGTAACTAACTGGGGTTGTTCTGATCATTGAAGGGCAATGCAAGCATATACATGCTGTAACACCGGGAGGTAACACAGGCTGTTCGGGTACATCCCTTCACAGCCAGATTTTAAGAAGAAAATTTCTGTGAAGTTCCATAGTCAACACCAGCTATTGGGTATTCCCTCACCAAGAAAACCTGGGTGTTTTTCCCTTTCTCCCCCTGAAATAGCCTCACAGCTAAACTTCAGCCTGGTTGAAGAGCAGATCGAGTAATCCCCAGCCAGTCTTTCAAATCTCTGCATAAAGAGTCTGCAAATGATGAAAAAGGAGATGAGGGGGATCTTTTTCCCTGAGATGATTGCAAACACAATCATTCACAGAGTGTTCTTCCTACCCAGACTGGTATGTTCCCTCTGTGTCCCTGGCACGTGATGCCAGGCAATGACTTCCTATCATCCACATGAGGAGTGTCCCTCCATAGAGCTCCACGTGGGGGTACAAATTATCTTGCTGGAATTCAGGCCGTCATCCCTGGCTGTTTTGGAATTATCCCAGATTATCTCTATAGGTGAATGCCCAGCATGCAAGAGGTGTCTACCTACACCTCCTGAAATCAACCCCATGTATCGCAAAGAGAGGAATTATATGGGCTCAGAGCCTTGCCCCAGGGCTGCTTCAGACAGCACCAGACAGCACCTGCAAAGCTTATGCAGCTTTATGGAGCTGCTCTTCTCAGAGGACCATGCTATTGAGGTGCATGGTGTGGGTGAGTGCTGCTGGGTGGGCACAGCCAAAGCACCAGTGCCTCCTTAAGCTAAATATACTGCACTCCTTTTTGACCGGGATAAAGTGAACAAATTGCACAAAGGAGAATTCTTCTGAGAAGCGTGACACCATATTTCCTGCATCTGTCTGCTGTTTCTAAACTGATAAGAAATACTACATCTTTAGGCTCTAGACTACCATTAATTAGGTGGCGGTGTGTGGTGTGCATACATAGGAGGCTCTCAGAGAACAGCAGCAAGGACCAGCATAGTGTAAAGCTGGCTGAAGGAGGTTAAATGACAGGAGGATCCTCTGTACATCTACTTACCTTTTATACACATGCATTTTAAATAACCTTAAATACTTTGCCAGACAAATATTTTGGGGGAAATATGCAAACATATGCCTCAGGAGCAAATTTTGTGAGCACTTGGCATTCATCTGCTCGGGCACCCAGTGAAGTCTGCAGGAGCTGGCTTGCTCACAGCACCTGTGTTAGGTGCTTTGAAATCCAATATCTTGGATATATTTCATTAAGAAAATTCGAAATTCTGAGCTAAAGTGGACCTGAAAATGCAGAGGAATGCTGTACAATGATTTGTTTTTCAGATGCCTTAAATCACGCTGAGAAGAATCTGCATCTATAACGCCACATTAACAAAAGTAACTATTGCTATTTTGCTAAGGCTGTCTATAGACTGTTAAAGCATGAAAGTCCTATAATTTCATAAAAATCCCAACTATTCAAATTTCCATAGAGTGATGCTTTTGTATCTAATTTTAAATGGGTAACAAGCTTACCCTATACATACAACAGATCATTAACTTGATAAGATACTAGTAGCATATTAAGTGACTATTGTGTTCTGCTAGCAAAACAAATACAGCAAAGAAACTTGCTAATGCACAAGTCTTTTTACGTCATTAGGAGTGGGTCATCTTTTGGTATTCAAATAAGTACACCAAATTCCATCGCCAAACTCTCCAACTATATTTCTCCCATACTATCATTGAAAGCAAAAGCACAGGAAGGAAAATGGTCCATGTGAACGTGACAGGCTTGAATCAGATTATTATATAGTTTTTATTTATTTATTTATCTACCTATTTATTTGTTTATTTATTTGGGTGGGTGGATACCATTCTTGGAGACATTGTCCTTTCTAGTTTTACCTCTCCTTCTGTATTTCCAGCCCTGCCAATTCTTAATGCAAACAACTGGTCTCGTTTTCATCCGGGCTGTGTTTCACATTTGGTGGAGCCTGTTTGCAGCTGCCTCTCTTTCAATATTTGTCTAAATAAAAGCATATTTTAAACCTATGAAGCCACTATCAGAAACACGCATATTAATTTTAATTACAAAGAGGTCCAAACTTTCTCTCCAATTTCATATTAAAGCGCTCTTTAAAATTCTATCGCACTGGAGAGGGAAAAACATTAACCAAAAATATTTACACATGGGGAGTTTCTTAAAGAATGAATTATAATCATCTCAGAAAAAGGGCCTAAAGGGGGAACGAAACGTACAGGGAGAGCTGAGGCTGGCAGTGTGGGAAATACATACGCACAGGCAAACCTACCCGTCCCCACGCTCAGCTCCCACATCACTGCACTGGCAACGCTTGCAGCCCTTCCCCACACGGCCAGGCCCCAGAATTCGGCTCTTTGTCTTTATTCAGCACAGTGTCAGCCCTCTGTGCGTCACACTGGTGCCGGAGGTGTGCGGGAGGCAGAGCTGCCCGCAGGTGCGCGCCGTCTCCTTGGGCCCCTTTGCGTTGGGATTAGCCATTCCACACCGCACAACGCTCCCCGCAAAGCACTGCTGCCCTTTCGGGGCAGCTGCTCCTATCCAGAGAGACAAAATTCACCATTTATTTCCTTTGATATCTGTATTTAAAGGACTAATTTCTGTTAGCACCAGAAAATTCCTTAAAAAGATGACAGGGGAGACAGTGACCAGAGCCGCGCGGCTCGCCTACTTCTGTGGGTTTTTTTTTTAATTCTGTCAGTTGGATATTGACTGACTTTCTAATGCACACTCCTCTAATTCTTAATTAGAATGACATAGCTAATTAATAAGTTTTTTCCAATTATAAATTAACTTAGGATCAGAACTCTGGCTTTGCATGTAATTTCCTATAATCGCTAAAGCTACTGCAAAAACATGTCTCCTACCAACCGTAACTTTTTTATTTAACACAGACAGACAAGTTCTCACTGGGTTTAAATTTTACAGCAAATTATCTCTGTTGGGATTTATGAAGGGAAATTAAAAAAAAAAATCAGAAGAGTTTTCTCTTTTCTTTCTCTCTTTTTTTTTTTTTTCTTTTTTTGAAAGGTCCTTTCTTTCTTAAACAAAATAGCATCTCTTAATGGACATTTTCTTTCTGAGATTTAAAAGGAATTCATCTTAATATTTTAATGTTATTACAGGGAAGGAAGAAAGAGAGCAGGTGATAATTCGTTTTTTCATAACTGTTACCACCTTTTCATGGTTTCTGCAAAAATGATTTGGGAGGATCCCGCATGCTGCTCATTTATAGAATCTTAACTGGAGAGACACTTATCTCTTTAGTAATGAACCAGTGTAATTAAAGGTGGGAATGTGGAAGAGTTCAGGCACTGGCAACATGTCACATAGTTGGCTGCTGCAATTCCTCGGTGGTTTATCAAAGACTACTCCTTTAATATGGAGATTACACTTATGTACTTGTCTGAACTTGAAAGGCATTTGCCTAATTTACTTATTAATGAGATGTAAATCTATTTGTACGGCACGTCACAAGTTTCCCGAAATCGCTGCTACTTAACCGGTGATAAACCCTATGATTTAAACGAAAAATAATACATTTAGCTTTCCACATTCATTCTGTTAAAAATTGATATAGTCTATGTTAAATTTATTAATATTGCTTGCTGTCATTCAGTTTGCAGCTCTTACTGAAATATGACTTGACAGCGGCCGCATTAAAGATGTATGCCATTGTATTCAACAAAGATTAATGAAGCCTGGTAAAAATAGCTGTAAAAGAGAAAGTGATCCGAATGTAAAATCAGTGAATTAAATGAGGCCTTGCATACCATTTGTTAATATGCATGAGGAGGGAGGCAGCGAATGAAAATGTCTCCCTGCAAAGTTCATTTGGGAATGTTTCAATATTGTCTGAATATCACCAAACTATTGAACAGCGGCTTAATAGAGCCCTGTGTAACCGAGGTCCGTGCGCCGGTGCCCTGAGAAAAGCTGCACACAAAACCTGATTCGCTTGCAAGCGGAGGGGAAGCCTGGAGTAAAAATAATAATAATCTGACTGGAATAATATAAATACATACAGGGTAGACGTCTCTTCTCCTCCTTCTTCCCCCCACTCCACCTCTGTCTGTCTACGGCTTTCAATATTAAAGCCACTTGTGATAGAGAGCTTTAATGCTGTATGCCTCTTTTTATGGAAGAATTGCGTGCAGCAACACTTAAAAGGCTTAGATCCCGAGGATTTCCGAGGGGTTAACGTGTCTGTCTGTCTGGGTGTCACAGCTCTTCGCACCCCGGGATCCATACAGGCAAAGACTTTACCCACTTCTTTGATTTTTATTTTATTTTTTTTAATTTTTTTTTTCAGGGAATGATTTATTTCAGCAGTCCTCATTATAAAACGCTACTGAATTCATAACGGACAGGTTAAGACTTTCAGATAAATTAGCGCTGACAGAAAATGGTATGCAGTAATCACAACATAAACACAGCGTATTTATCAATCGGGGCAGCGAGGTGTTTGGATGGGCTTGTTTCCAGGTTGGAACGCCACGTCAAAAATCTGCAGAAAAGGCTGCTCTGAAAGATTTTGCTTCTGCAAGTTTAAAACATATATTAATCTGGCTGCCCCTTTGGTAGTAAAGTAGTTAATGCACCCGAAAGCCTGTCAGCTTGGAGGCAATTTGGAGGTATAATGCATACACGCGTGGTGGTAAGAGCTTGTAGAAAGCTCTGCCTAAAGCATAAACTTTCCCAAAAGAATGAACATCGATGTTCAAACTCAAAGTCATTTAGAGGGATTTTTGTTCCCAGAGCTGATGCTCAGCTGATGCTCAGCTCACGTCTCCCGATTCGTGCAGCCTCAACAGGTAGGTTGACATGGGGAGCACTGTCACCACATGCAGGATCTGATCCGTCCCATTTGTTTTGTCCCAAAATAGCGAAGCAAGTGGCAAACAGGCTGGCTAGCTTAACAGATGACAGCTCTTACTGAAATGCGTTTTTTTTCCAGGTCATTTGAAGGAAGATTTTTTTTTTTTTCTTTTTTAATGAAACAAATTGGTGTACGAAGCAAAGCAGGAAAAAAAAAAAGAAAAAAAGAAAGTAATCAGGTAAACATAGAATAAGCAAACCCTAACCCATTTGCTCTTCTGTTCTCCTGTTTCTGATACACGGTAAATTTTGGCCAAAGCAGTACCGGGCTCCATGGTTTTTGTATTACTTACAAAGCAAAGTCAACCGGAAAGAGATGCAGGCCTGTATGTTGAGATTTTTAGGCATAATTAACACTCTCCATTTAAAAAATTAATTTTTCTGATTAAAAAATTCATGTGTCTTTTTCCCATTGGGTGATCGCCAAATTAGTGGAAACAGATTTAATTTGCTTAATAAAAATAATAAAAACAACAAACTTTCAGGCAATGCTGGAGAGAGCCAACAGAACATAAAGACCACTGAGTCAGGCTGAAGAATAATAGGATAAAAATGTCCTATGTGTACAGCATGAAACAGTGGATAATATGAGAAATCTTTCTGTTTTCAATCCAGATGTCCCTCAAATTTCATTTTTGAGGAAACTCCTGATATCCACGGAATATCTGCTTCTACATCTGCTTAATTAAGAACATATTTCTAGTTGCAAGACTCAGTTCATCAAGAATAGGCATTAAAAAAGAAACAGTGAGCACCCAATGGGGGAAGAAGCGAAGAGCCTGCCCTTCGGGTTCCCAGCTCTCCCTGATATAACTAATTAAAGCCATTCATAAGGCAACCTGTGTTAATGGCTAGACACAGGCTACTCTTGCTCAGAGTTGGCTGCAGCATGTGCACCCTGTGGAACAACTTATTTACTTCTCTAGTCCCTTTCTCCTCCACGTAAGTTAAGGCTAAAAGAAGGCAAGGCCCCGTGTAATGAAATAGTGCTATCAGTAAGGAGGTGCTCTTCTTCTAATGGCACCTCGGCTCTATGCAGCCCATGCGAAGCCTTTCTCTCTGCCTGTGGACCCATCCTTGCGTTCCTGTTGGATCCCCTCTCCTGAGGCAAGCAGCCAGCAGCCAGCAGAGAAGCAAAACTTTGACTTTCTCTTCTTTCATAAAGGAACGAACATTTTTTTGCTTGTCGAGGATTGTGAGATGATTCCCAGACAAAAGGAAATGAATGGCAAATAATTCCATGATGACTTGAGATTGGTACCACTGGTCAGAGAGCACCCCAGTTTTATCTTGTAAGATCTGAAGCAGCAGCTGAAACATAAGGGAAAACCTTCCAGCAGCGATACCATGGCTAGCAAACACTCCCACCTTCTTCTTCAACAGCTCACATAACACCTCATTGCACTGAGATGGAGGACAAAACTCCACAAAGGGGTAAAACAGAGGCAGAATTGGAAAGGTTAGAAAAAAAAGTTAACACTCAGAAACTTCTTCTTCCATCAGAAACTCTTGGTTCCTGCACAGAGCACCAGAAGCCACCACCAGCCACCACCTTGTCTCCACAGGCTTTCTCCCCTGTGTTGGAAAAGGGAAACAGTTAAAAAGGTGCTGGTGGGGGGGGGGGGGGGCAAGACCCAACTCTGCAATATGTAGGATAGCTCTGCATTTTGTTACTGGTGAGCAATTTGATTTGTTTGCAAATCAATGGCAAAAGCAAAAGCCGTGCTTTGTGTTGCTTTTGGCTCTGTCAATGGGGATTTACGTCCCGGCTCTGTGTTGGTGATCCTGGCTGTGCCCCCTGACTTGTGCAGCCATGCAAACATCACAGCCGCCCCACAGCTCTCCCTTTATCTTGTTGCAGAAATTCCATTAACTGTAAACCTGTTCTCTGTTTGGCAATGAGCTGTTGCCACGGGTTTGTTTACAAGTCGGTTTAACATTAGAGATCGTGCACATAAAAGAAAAAAAGGTGGTCTTCCGTCGAAACGTTAGGCCCTCCGGTGGAAAATAAGCCCTAAATTCCACTACTGAAATTTTAATTTTCAAGAATGTTCCACATTTACTATAAATAGCTGTCATCTGTCAAATAAACGGAGCAAGTCCAGGAAGCCTCCCTGTCGAAGGAGACCGTTTCGGAGGCAGCCTTTGTCTTAAATGAGCCTGTAGACATGGCTTGTGTTGGTTTTTGAGTAATCCCAGCCTGTTTATAATCTCATCTATTTCATGGAGAGGATATGAAAATAGCTCCCCGCTGTATGAAAATTATCTATATTCCAGTGCAGACGATATAGTCGGTCTATTGAAAATAATGGAGTGAACCCAGCTACGCAGTTTATTTCAATGAGTAAAGTCTTTGCACATCATAATATCAAATAAACTCCATTGAAAACACCATCCTCATGTAATTGTATTATACAAGAGTAGTGTCACCTTTTGTTTAGAACAGTACCATTACGCTTTTATGATACACTTTAAGGAGATCTTAGAACTAGATGGTACCATTGATTCTTGTACTAGCATTTTACATCAAAAGACCTATGTCTGCAGCCCAGGTCACTGAAATCACAAATGAAGTGAATTTAATGGTCTAAGTTTGGTCTCCAGAGGACAACAGAATAGTTAGTACCATCATAAAGTCTGACAATGTAGCCTTTTGGCAGGTTTTTGTTGATAATAGGCTTGAACTGCAATCTTTTCACCATGGTATAAGAGGATCTGTTAAAGCAGGCTTCAGATACCCTGGAAGAATAAAGTAGGGAAGGCTGCAAAGCACAATATTGTGCACACCTGCATCGTACCTAGAGTAAGGTTAATGCAGTAATATCTGTGTGAAAACTGCCTCACCCCCACATTAAAAGCAGCTTATCATTAGGGATTACCTAGCCACTGCACCAGCTGCAAGTCTTTACTTAAAGACTTAAAGGTAAAGCTCTTACAGTTCCCAATCCAGTGACATTTGCAGCTCACTATAATTTATTGAATATCTTCCAAAGAGCAAACACAGGATTTCTCTTGGTACTGTTTTAGTTGGGTTGTAAACGCTTGCCATTTACCAAGAGGAAAAAAAATAAAGGCAGGCACATTTACACTTTTGCAAAGCATCATGTAATATTTTGAACCTGTCTTTTCATGCTGACTCTTTTCATGTTCAATCTAAACGCTGTTTACTCATTTAAAGTCTTGTTATAGCTCAGCTATGAAGTACAGTGCACACACGCTTTCAAAGCTTTCGTGAGAGCACCTCGTTCCCAGGTTTCATTAGGAAGACCCGTGCTTGTCTGAAGAAAGTGTGAATTTTTTAAACTTCCTGTAGCAGACATTCAGAAGTGTTCACCCTTCAGCACTTCATAGTCCTGCTACTGAGACCTTTAGAGACTTAATACAGATAGGAATCTCGAGAAGAGAATTTCTTGTCGTTACCTCCATTTATAAAGCGTGCTGACCCATTGATGAAAATCGAAAGGAAACAGTTAAAGAAGTCAAATTACGTGCTGGGTGATGAAGCATTTTCCTCGCCTTGCCAGTAACATGCATGCAAATTATATTAATAGGCTATAATTATGTAAACTTTATTATGTGTGTTAAAGATAACATTAAAATTATAAGACAAATGACACTTAATCACCAATGGAGGGTAATGATAAAAGAGTCAGCAAAATTAACAGGCATCATCAAGACTGTTGTTGTTGTTGTTAACGCTAAAGGAGTACAATGAGCCATACCATTTCATATGATAATGACACTTAACACACTGCTGGTCACCTCCAAGCTGCTGGACAAACATTACCTAATTGTTATACTTATGAGCATTCAGGTCCTGTTTGCTAAATATGCTCCCTGGCTGCATGCATTCACATGCTGAAAACAGCCCTTGAGACAGACCCTGGGACAGTCTTCATCCATCTGTCCTCCCCCAGACTGCTCTAGCAGACTGAATTTACCAGGTAAGAGGGTAATGTGGTACCCTACTGAATGCAGAAGTAGGAGGCAATTAGCTCAGCAGTCCGACCACTTGGATGCTTGGCCCCTTTAGAGGCATTTCAGGGGCTAATTCACATCCAGCACAGATCCAGGGCACATTTTCACACGTGTGTTGACTTTCATGAAGCTCTGCCTAGACACAGAACCTGAAGACATTGTGCATGCATGTTGTTTCTCTTTTCTTTCTTTTGTAGTACGAAAATTTCCGCTCCACCAAACAGTAGTTCTGGGGACTTGTTCCCAGATTCCAGGCAGCAACAAGCAGCCAACAACCGAGCATGAAGCTCCAGCAAGCAGCAGCACCTCTGCAAGGTGGTGCTTGCACCCAAACCACTCACCTGAATTTATTCTAGCTTCAGGGGGATCCCAGCTTCCCACTAATAAGGGCAAAAAGGGTATTAGCTGTGCCAAGAGGTGACTGCCTGTGCCTCAACAGGAACCGGTATTTTTTCTGTGCAGAGTTTGCACTATAAATATTTTTCCTGCTAGGGAAATAACAGAAATCACATGCTTATCCACTCCTTATGGCATCTATCTCCTTTGTTAGTGCCTTCGCTGCAAAGAAAAAAAGCAAGGAAGATGGCAAATCCTCACAGGTTTCAGGATTTTTGACACGACAACATTAAATCTAGCAAACAAGAGACTGAATCCTTCAAATCAGCCTGCCTGAGCTTGCCCTCAATAATTTTGATTCCTCGGTGGAAAAGGGAGATCTCTGGGTATGGCTATCTTACAAAACCAGGACATATTAAACCAGATTAGGAGAATTCTGAGTGCTCAGTTTCAAACCTAAAGGTGGCATCACCTTGTGTCAGCTCCAAAACAGCACCCGCTGTCTGTGTGCCACCTATGGGCAGAGCCCCTTCACCCCAACCCTCCCAGAGGATGCCACGTCCTCCATAGGGCCATCACAAGTGCCATTTCCTGTAGTTTCCCTGCAAGAAGGAGCACTGAGAATCTTATGGCGGTTTAACTGTACCATCAGTACTCTTCAGGAATATAAAATTCTCTGAATTTAAATCCAATAAGTAAAAGTTCAAGATTGTTACAGGAAAGAAAATGCTGGGACTACTGCATTTTACAGCCAAACTAGTACAAGCTGCATGGGGCAATATCCAAGTTTCCACACTGTGCAAGCACTGGGGAAAGTTCTTGCTGACTGTAACCCCATCTGAATAACAGCTGAGAGACGGAATAAAGATCACAGAGATTCTACTGTGAACTAAAAAAAAAAAAAACCCACGCAAGGCACACTGGTTACTCGTAATCCGAAAAGATATCTGACTTCAATTTTGTGTTCAGTATTAATATTTGCAATGGAACAATGCAGTTTAGTTCAAACCGAAAGATGTATTAAAAAAAAAAAAAAAAAGTGACTTAGGATAAATCACTGAAGCACACCAAGGTGCACAAGAAGGCTCCCCTTAGCACGTCACAGTTATTTATAAGCACCATACTCCACAGCAAGAATTAAACATTAGCAGCAGAGAGGTGTCACAGCACTCTAAGTGTTCCAGGCTGTACTCAATGTATAGCAGTACCTCTTCTCTGAAGGCGTAGTGGGCAGAGCTGCTGCCCTCCTGCCTTCCCAGCTCTCAGCTCCCACTGCTGCCATTGCAGGCGGATGCTCGGTTGGGTGCCTCAGGAGGGGCACAGGGGCATCGCTCTGCTGGCGGCCGTGTGAGCAGCTCTGCCCATCAGCCTTTGATCTGTATTTGCTAAACTTCATAACAAAACTTCAAGAAAAGAAAAGAAAAGAAAAGAAAAAAAAAACAACAAAAAACGATTAGCTGCAAATTAGACATTCTCATGGAAGCCTAGAATTATTTTTCAGGACAGAGGGCTCAATTTCCCAATCTCAGGTGTATGATTAAAATCAATTAAATCACTCTTCCAATGTCAGCGGCAAGATTCTCCTGACAAATGAAATTATGCGAGAAAAGTGTTCTTTTCACTCTTCCACCCTTTCTCAGCACCGCTCACATCCACAAATGAGATCAAAATTTTCAGCTCGGGGATTTCAGAGATATTTTCCATAAGAACATGAAAAATCCCAGGAACCCTATGTAAGTAGACTTTATAGTCTCTAGTGGCGAGATGCTGATGGCCTCTGTATGTTAGATATATTCATGACTAACTAAAATGAAAAGTTCGAGCAGAATTTAACCATTTGGGGACCATGCTAGCATTTTTTTCATGAATTAAAGTTTCAATGGTAGAATTATGTACCAGATTCTAAGATACACGTGGTAACCTTTCTCTGTCTCTATTCATTCCCTAGGAAGTCACAGAATTGTAGGGGTTGGAAGGGACCTCCAGAGATCATCGAGTCCAATGCCCCTGCCAAAGCAGGTTCCCTACACCAGGTCGCACAGGTAGGCATCCAAGAGGGTCTTGAATATCTCCAGAGAAGGAGACTCCACAACCCCCCTGGGCAGCCTGTTCCAGTGCTCCGTCACCTGCACCATAAAGAAGTTCTTGCGCACATTCATGCGGAACTTCCTATGCTCCAGTTTCTGGCCGTTTCCCCTTGTTCTGTCTCCACACACTGCTGAAAAGAATCTGGCCTTGCCACTTTGCCCCCTACACCTTAGATATTCATTGACCTGGATCAGGTCCCCTCTCAGTTTTCATTTCTCAAGGCTAAACAGACCCAGTTCACTTAGCCTTTCTTTGTAGGGGGGGGTGCTCCAGGCCCTTCACCATCTTTGTGGCCCTCCACTGGACTCTTTCCAAGAGATCCCTGTCTTTTTTGTACTGGGGAGCCCAGAACTGGACACAGTACTCCAGATGAGGCCTCACCAGGGCAGAGTAGAGGGGGACAATCACCTCCCTCGTCCTGCTGGACATGCTCTTTTTAATGCACCCCAGAATGACACAGGCCTTTTTGGCCACGAGGGCACACTGCTGGCTCCTGGCCAACCTGTCATCCACCAGGATACCCAGGTCCCTCTCCACGGAGCTCCCCTCCAGCAGGTCATCCCCCAACCTGTACCGGTGTATGCAATTATTCCTCCCTAGGTGCAAGACTCTACACTTGCTTTTGTTAAACCTCATCTGGTTTCTTACCGCCAGGCTCTCCAGACTGTCCAGGTCTTGCTGAATGGCAGCACAGCCTTCAGGCGTGTCAGCCAATCCTCCTAACTTCGTATCACCAGCTAACTTGCTGAGGGTGGCCATTATCCCCTCGTCAAGGTCATTGATGAAGATGTTGAACGAGACCAGACCCAGCACCGACCCCTGGGGAACACCTCTAGTTAAAGGTCTCCAAGTCCCTGATGGCTTTATCCCATTGAAGACCTGCATGCTATCAATCCCTCTCAGCCACTTGCAGACACAGGAGCAGCGGAGCAGGCTAGACTTCAAATGACCACATCATCTGCAGAGGCCCCAAAGGGTTAATAGTGACTTACAGTGGTATTCCTTGAGACAAAACAAGGCGTTTCTTTTTGTTGTTTTTTTTTTTTTTTTCCTAAAAAGTAGAGAAATAAATCTTTTGATAAGAAACTCCACTTGAAACGCAGAGATATCTCATTTCCAGAGGTGTTCTGACGTGGCTGAACTGTACCTTCAGCAAATTATTTACCTCTTAATTTGTTAAAACATATGGGCTTAGAGGTAACTTTGCCCATGAGGCGTACATCTATATTATATGCTTGTTTGGTTTGACTTCATTTTCCTTGGAGACCTGAACAAATGTTTTCCGCGTTTCAGAAGTTGGGTTTTTTTTTTTTCCTCCTCTCACGTGTTCACGGCAGCAGTGTTACATATGTATTTTGTTTCTTTTGCCTGCACTGAAAGAGGAGCGCGCTCACTTGCAGTACAGAGGGCAAAGTGGGACAATGTTTCAGGATGAGGAAAGCTGCCTATTTCTACACCTACGAGGGGCTCGGCCAGGTTTGGTTCCTTTGCTAATCTCTACCAACAACCGCTTCCCCACAGAGCACCGAGTGTGTCCCTGCTCACCGTCTTGTTCTCCTGCACAAGAGAAGAGAGGAGCCAACAAACTCCACACAAAGTCCTTGTTGATAATTTAGTGCTCCATCACAAAATCTCTTGCCAAACACTTGGAAGAGTATTTGTCCCACTGCCAAGTTAAAAAGCAAGACCACCCGCAGAGCATTAGTGCAAGGTAATTCAAATAGCATCTTCCACAAAGACAAAAAGAAAGGGGAGGAGCTCTTCTGTATCAACACCCACCATTCCTAACAAAGTCATGGATTACCTGCTGCACAGCTCCACTAGCATCAACTGCATCTTTAGCTTTTCCATCTCTTAGGCCTGTCCTTGCTATCAAGACTACAGGAGCACATTCACATGGTCCTGTCTCATGGACAACGTCTCCATGTGCAAAGCTCCAAGGTAGCATTTACACAACTTTTCCTCATTCTCTTCTCTTCTTTTGCTACAATACGGAGAAATGGGAACAAAACATTCTTTCTTTAAAGTAGCAGCATGATGATTGATGTTCTCAAGAGGGAAAAAAAGCAAGAAACACACCAGGGACAGGTTAGAGGCTGGAAGGCATCTTCTCCTTTTTGCTTTCGGGTTTGGTGTTCGGTTTTATTTTTTTATTTTCTGTGCATGAAATCCACACCTCAAAGTGCTTTTTGGTTTTCCATTTGTTTATTCCAGCCATAAATATTTTATCACTTAAAAAAGGAAGCAATGTTTGTGCCTAATTGTTTTTGATTAAATATGCTAATTACATTTTGGAATATTAATGACACATACGGTACTAAATGTTTTAATAATGCAATGAAATAAGCCAGCAAATATAACTACAAATTAACCTGAAATTGCAACATGGTTTTCATAATTTTGCATTATAACACCACAAATCTAGAGGAAAATATCCATGACAAACAAGTACTTCTTGTTTGCTGTCTAGAGTTCAACTAAACAAAAAAACTGAACCAAACAAAACCCATAAATGAACAAGATGTTACTTCACTTTGGGACCACTTTTCTTCACTGCAAGACAAGGACGGCAGAAATAAAACCCAGCTGAATGAAAACTTCTCACCAGTGCATGCTGACCATGGGATGGGTCTTGAAACAAATCCCATGCATATATGTCTGAAGAAGTCCTTAAGCTCCTCCGTGGTGAGCATAGTGATGGAAGCAGCTGCCATGCTCTGCAGCCACCCAAGTTGCTATCAGACAGGAAACTCCAGAGCTTTACCACTGAGCATTACTGCTACATTTCTTTATTAGCTTAGGAAGGGTAGTTAATTTATTATTAATTTTTTTATTTTTTATTTTTTGCTCTTGCTCAGGGAAAGAGATCATCTCTTTGTTTAGGTGCTTCTGGATGATAGGCACCTCTGCTTTTCAGCAGCACTCCAGAATGGAAATGCCTTTTCAATACAGGCTGCTAATGCGTTCATGGGCTGAAATCAAGCTCCCTACCTATGGCACGCTCCCCAGTTCCCAGGACAATCACACTGACACAATTAAATTCTTCCTCTTCTGTGACAGAACTATACTCGATGTTTAGTATTAGATTACATTGAAAATAATTAATATTGTGGAGGGTTTTCCTGCATGTTTGTGCGTTAAAGACTTGGTCTTTTGATTTGTTTTTCCCTCAGAAATGTTCTGCAACCTAATGATTTATATAGATGGTTCAAAGTTGCCAGCTCTCTGGAATAACTCTGATGTTATTTTTCCACACTCAGAGTCAGGGAACTGCTTTTGCTTGCTGTGCTGGGGAAAACATTCATGGGGGCTTACATCTGCCAGGCCTGATACAACAGGACAGTGGAATCAGTACTTGCGTTCAGTCAGCCTGATAAGCCACTAAGTGATAAGCAAGTGCTAGATAAATTATCAGCTACTTATACAAGAAGACTGGGAGGTGTCCAGAGGGCAAGACGTGAGGAGCAGCTGAGATCCCTTGGTTTGTTCAGCCCAGAGCAGAGGAGGCTGAGGGGAGGATTCATGGCAGCCTATAGCTGCCATAGTGGTGGCCCTACAGCTCATAATGGAAATCCTACAGCTCCTCACAGAGAGCATGGATCAGGCTGTCCTGGGTGGTGGGCACAGTCCAGAGCTGCTAAAGCCTAGGGAGAATTGGGTCACCATTCTCAGACACTAGGTTTGGATGGTGCTGCGTGGGTACAGGCATTGGACTCAGTTTTCCTTGGGTCTCTTCCAGATCTGGATATTCTGTGGTTCTATGGCTTATTTCTGAAGTTCTAATAAAGCCAGCCCAAAACTGTTACTTAGCTTTTTCTTCTGGATTTAACTTCTTAGGCTCGAGATTCTAGGAAGGCAAGCACGGTTATAAAGCAGCTTGAATTTGACATTTGGGATCATCCCACAGAGGAAATATTTTTGTTTTGATTAAAATCTGTCTTGAAACACACACAATCACAGAATGGCCCGGGTTGGAATGGATCTCAAGGATCATGAAACACCAACCCCCCCCCATCGCAGGCAGGGCCACAAACCTCCACGTTTAGTACCAGACCAGGCTGCCCAGCGCCCCATCCAACCTGGCCTTGAACACCTCTACACATTTGTTTGAAGATCAGCAACAACCAAAACCTCATTTAGTCTTTAGCTTTGAGGGTCTCTGTCCTTCCAGATTTTAACCTCATCCTGAAACTGGAGTGCCAAAATATTGGAAAAAAATATATATGAGTCCTTTCAGGCACTTGTCAGGCAGCGAGGTCAGCTTTCCAGTGCCCCCAGTAATGTACCAGGCTGCTGGGACATGTGGCAAGACCGAATGTGAGGGGACAGAGAAGTAAACAGAGGCAAAGGAGGAGCTAATTAAGAGTATCATGTAAAATGGGAACTCTTGGAAACCTGAGATGCGCATGAAGAAAGCTCACAGAGCAGACTTTGAGGCCGCCAACTCGTTAACCCTCCAGTCAAGGCCAAAAGCTAGTGAACAAAAAGATGAAAAGCAGTCTGCTCACAGAGTGGAGCCTGAACACAGGAAAGGACTGGGGCAGCAGACAGCTTCGTCCAACTGCTCTTTCCATAGCGCTCGCTGCCCACCCGAGGGACAACTCGCCCCCCGCGCTCCATCAATCCACCCCGTGCTCCCCAGCCAATGCCACCTCTCAAGCAGGAGTGATGAATGAGCACAGACAGTGCGCGGCTGTGTACATATCCACACGGCGGGGCTGAGAATATTCATCTCGTTTCACTTGTGACCTTTCTCTGTTCTGCAAACCTGAAAGGTCTGGGCTGCATAATCACATCTCAGGATAAAAGATAAGTGAACTACCAGATAAATAGTGGAGTGTTTACATGACCTTATGGTTTTACTGCCCATATTAATTTTTAATTGCACCGTTAAAATATAGTAAATATCTATTATACAAATTAAGTGGTAATAGGTATTTGTATTTTTTTTTCCACGAATTAATCTTAAAATAAGCTGATTACACAAATCTTTAGCCAAGCAGTGGCTAATCCCGGGCACAAACATTACTTTGATAAGATACATTCAAACAAACATTTTTGTGGCAAAATGTTATCAGATACTAACACATAATTAGTCTAAGACATTTGGTTCAATGCGAGCATTTTCGAGTTGTAATCATTAAGTGAAGGTATTGGGAGAAATCCAAAAGGGAGCCCAGCATTGTAAGCACTTCAGAGTTCCTTTGTGGATTCCGATTAGGCTGCTGGATTCACTGCTGTTTCCTTGTGTAAACAGATTCACATATTGCGATGGTGGGGAAATCTTTATCAAATTAATGGCAAACAAAGTGATGTTAATGTAGATGAAATTATTATTCACCCAGATCTGGATTGTTCTGAAAGCGAAATTTGGAAGGAAGACCTGAGTGCATGAAAGGAACAGAACTCTGGCTTCATTGTGAATATTGGAGCAAGTCCTTCATTTCTGCCACCACCAGAAAGGTAGGAGAGGGAAAGAAAAATAAGCTGACACGAGTGCATTAAAGCTAGGTGTCGATGCATATGTTTAGTTCTCACTCCGCACCACTTACATGGATTTATGTGACTTTTAATATTATCTGCTTTTCTTTCTTTGCAGAAATTTCCTGTTTTTCAGCTACGCTAACAGTATTAAAACAAGAGTACTTGTAATAACATCGCCCTTATCCAATACTCTGAAAGGACTATTGATTAATACATAATAAATACAGGTTTTTAAAATGCTTAATAGTGGCTTAATAGTGGAATCTAGTAAATACTTAATTAGAGAGAGTTATTGAACTCAGACAATGGCTATTTGACATTCTGGCATGCAGAGGAATAGCCCCTTAATCGACAGTAAACTCTATTGTACAGAAACCTGCTTAAAGAATTTTTCCTAAGAGCTCGCAATGGTGATGATGAAGCCACTTGGTCAATGGACTCGCTATCGATGCAGCACACTAATAGCTCTGCAAGGCGAGTCCTGAGCAGTGCCGCGCTTGGTACGACG
The DNA here is from genome assembly GCA_030625065.1 of Alectoris magna. Lineage (NCBI taxonomy): Eukaryota > Metazoa > Chordata > Aves > Galliformes > Phasianidae > Alectoris > Alectoris magna. The sequence continues at coordinate 21,640,603 of CM060566.1, read as the reverse complement.
CAAAGCAACCTCCACGATTGTTTCTATTCATAACCAAGTGCTGATAAGTGTCACACGAATTGAAATCTCCTGGCTGCTCCCATGACTCCTGCAGTATCAGTGCAAGCACTTGGGATCCCACCTGCCATCGCCAGGCAAGGTGAAAGCTGTCTGGCTGCTGTCCACACACCCTGCTCCCACTGCGAGCCCTCAGCCCTGGCACTGCCAGTCCTACCACCAAGTCCTCTTGCTGCACAATGAAACTCAGGAATTGGAGGATGTTACTGTCTGTCATACCCACACAGGTCCTCACATCAACACGAAGGACAGTGACATGGAAAGCCAAGGAGTTCTGTACCTTACCATGGGTGTCTTGCGTACAGGAGACAACACCGTTCATTCAGAGGACGTTTAAAACACCAGTTGACCCAAGCTGCCCAACTCACGTCTACATCAGCAAGAAGTGCAGGAGCTCCTCTTTCCAGCCTGCTCCTTTCTGTAGAGCCTATGCCAGCACCCAGGTAAGGGTGGCTTCATTTTGAGCACCCATACCCTTCCTAACACAAGGAATGGAAGAAATGCAGTGATTGGGAACCCACACAGAGCAGTCAGTGCTGTTCAACAAGATCTATAAAAGGTATAGGGGACCGAACTTGATTTTATGTGCCCTTGTGCTTTGCGATGCTGAGGGAAACCCAGAGATAGCTGTAGCTCACCTTCAGCATCCCATTTTAGCACCACATTTTAGCAACGTGCCCTTGTGCCCACAAGATGCCTTTGACCTCAGATTTACCCTATGCTAAAAGCAGCAAAAAAAATATAAATCACCCCATGTCACCACATGACTCCCCTGATCGAGTGGGGAAATGGGGATTTCCTGCATTCACAAGTTTGAGCTGACAGTGCTTCTCAATGCCTGCAGAATTTGGTGGGTTAAAAGGCAGCGTTTCTTTCTTTGAAAGGTGTTATTTTGAACGTTCTCATGAGCAAACCAATTGTTTGCCTTTCCACTTACAGTGTTTGATTTCTCCTTCCATGAAGTAGAGACTAAGCTGCTCCTCACTGCTTAAAAAAATAAATTGCAAATTTCTTAGAGATGCTGTTTTTCTTCTGGTCTCTCCCAGTCAGTACAAGAATACTGAATACAGGGACTGAAATAGATAACAGCTCCGGAATAGTTCTAGGGGTTTTCAGCTCCCGGTTTCCACATAACAGCAGAGGTTCTGATCCCTTCACAAAAACAGCAACAAGTCATAAATGCAAAGTTAATGTTGTGTAAGAGCGTTTGCAAGGTCAGGCCTTTCATTCACATAAGATACATATACACATGTGTATATATATATATATATATATAGGTACAATATATGGAACCCTTACTGTCATGTATAAATAAGTGCCACTGACCTATGGTGCTTTACTTCTTGGATTGTGGATAGAAAATAAACAACCACAGCTACCAGGTGTCACACTGAAACAAAATAGACTGCCACATGCTAACAAACCTCATCTTTTGTCAAGTTAATCTGCACAAAGAGCTGCCTTGGAGAACATGGAGTGTTTCTTCTGAATACCCCCGCATCCAGCAGGCTTGGCCCTAGGGCATTCATAGGGTGCCCCAGCAGCCACTGAACCCACAGCAGGGCAGGAGGAGAGGGCACATCCCCAGCCAATTCCTGCCCTTCCCCATCTCCCAGTCTCTCCCATCACCTCTGTGAGCTGCTGGGTTCCACAGCACCCTGAGATCCCCAACCCAAATGCCCAATGCCCAGGCCTGGTCACTGCTTCAGGACACAGATCAGAAGGGGAGCTCACCTCTCCTGCCCTGCAAGCTTTGTGCATTTAAAGAGTGGAAACCACCCCAGAACCACACTCCTAAACAATTACACCTACTAATTTCCATGAAAACCTAATATTATATACCTATATTAAGTATACAAAACAAACAAACAAACAAAAAACAACAAAAAACCAATAAGTCTATTTAGGTTGATATTGCAGTAGCATCTTGTCTTCTCATGTAATTTAAAGGCTGGAGTCTTTAAAGAAAGGAAACCTCCAGGAAGAAATAATACACCAATAAGCACAACAGCCGTTCTCCCTCTTCACATACTTTAAAGAGTAATAAGAAATCTCCCCCTACAGGCACTCCGAGGCTAATGCAAGGTAAATATACCTTCACAGGCTATCATTTATCCTCTTAAGCACCGGGCGATCCGTTAGGGCTGCTCAGGACACAGTCACATAAGAGGAAAAGCATGTCTGGATCTCTGGCATGGCGTTGTACAGCATGCCTCAGTGCCATCCCTTAGCAAGAAGGCATCCCCATCCCCAAGCAAGCAAGCTCATCGCCAGTCACTGAAGGGGCCCTTCTGCAAAGTGCTAACAATTATCCTGAGTGTTTTTCACTCTTTATGACCAGAACTGCACCGAGCAAAAAAACATTTTGGCTAGAAAACTATTTCCTTCTGCCTAATTTTAAAGGAAGAAATTAACGGGATAAAAATGCAAATGGCTTCCTTCCTTTGCATGGAAAAACCCACGTGCTCCCTCACTTACCAACAGGCTGTTGTTTTAAGCTATTCACCAGGAACCAATATCTACATTTGATATCAGCAAGACCAAATGATGCTAATGTTACATGCATTTCCAAATAATACAAAGCAAGTTTATATCCCCAAATTATTCTCAATTTCGTTTAGGGAAGGCTTGCTTGGGGATTTGGGTAGTTGTTTGTTTATTTGAATTCATTATAGGACTGGGAGCTTATTACATTCTGTACTCACTGTAAGGTAATCAAAATATAGATGAAAATCGGAATATTTTTATTGGTGCTATTTACATAGGTTATGTGCTATGAGAGAGCTGCAGTACCTTGATAGACTTGACATAGAAGTTGCCAACCCCTTTCTCCTATAACTGTGCTTTTAGGGGCCTCAGACTCACATAACCTTGGTAGTACAATTTAACAGGATTCTCTCCTTTTCACAGCACCTTTCTGCCCGTACCAGATATTCTAATTTATTGGAAATCCAGCGGATGCCAACCGTGGCCAACCTTGGCTTGATTTGTATCCGAGAGCCCAGAATTCAACCAAAGAAATCTAATTGAGAAGGAACCTTCCCACTGCCATTTCCTCTTGCTCCCAGTGCCCCCATCACTTTATTTATTCAAGTAGTAAAAATAAATCTTTAATTGGAAGGAAAGAGATAACTGAAGCTTAATTAAGCTAAGCCAATAAAGCGAGGGGAAATTACCAGGCTAATGTCACACACTGAAAAGGGGCCATTCAGGGCCGTGTGTTGGGTGCTGCACAGTAGCCTGGGGAGAGCCAGGCAAGGAGTGCGCTTGTTGTCACCCCAGCTCCAGTTGCATCCCATGGGGGACAACGCTGAGCCGTCTGCCCTTCCCAGCAATGCCCTGGGCCCACCTGCTGGCCCTATCCTACAGAAAAGCACCAAAGGGCATCGCCATTTGGATGCAGCAAACTTCAAGTTGTTTGCCCACACAACAGGAGCTCCGCAGAGCACAGCAGTGCCTGCAACATGGGAGGATGCTCACTGACTGCCTGGGCTTGCAGCCTCAGCAAGCTCTGGGAGCAGCGCCCACACCAAGATCCCTGCCAGCACTTCTGCCAGGGTGCAGCCATATTTCACATTGACAAATATGTTTTGGTAACAAATAATAGTTGTTACTGTTTTTTTCCTCTTAGTGTAAGCTACAAACACTGTTTTGCTGGCAGCGTGTCTTCTTTTCACACTACCAGATTTATGAATTGCAAAGCCAGAAGGGCTGACAGCAATCAGATAAGTTGGGCTCAGCACAGAATTTCCCTACCAGACTGAATTAGAAAAAAAAAAATCTTTTTGGGGAAAACAACATCTCTTAATAATAATTCAAATTCAGAGAAGTCGCCATCTTTCATAGGAGGTTTTTCTGTCAGTTCATCACTCTCAGCATTAAGAAAAAACCCACATACCTTAATTATTCTTCTGAATTTATCTCCAGCCACTGACCTCATTATATCTTTGTCTGATAGATGAAAGCAGCCATTATTAAAGTTCACTTCATCACATGGGTGTGTACAAGCCGTGGTCAAGTCATCCTTAACCTTCCCTTTGATAAGCTAAATAAACCAAACCATGAAACCCTCTCCTATAAGAGATGTGTTCATTAATCACCAGCCTGTTTTCCTCTCAGAAACCTCTCCTGCTGAAGGCAGCCTTTGTGGTCAGCAACAGCCCCACAAGACTCAGATACACTCAGGGATGGCATATAACCCTCCTGGTAATTGCATGCCTTCTGCCAGGCGCTGGGTATCTGATGAACTGAAGGACTTTCACTTGTAGATCCTGCTCCAGTCAATAATTCAGGGCTACCTTAGTTACTCTCATTTCCCATTGTTTTGATTTGTTGTTGATGTGGGAAGTTTGACCATCACCCCTCTGACAGGAATACTATGTTGTCTTTGTTTGCTTTATAGAAGAAAAACGTATATCGACCAGTTTCACCTTTTCTGCCCTATTGACAACTCTACCGTTTCCATCTGGAGTACCGCACCCTTCCATCCAGGTTACACTGTAACTCCATTGACTCCTAATACTTTTCAAGATACTTTGTCTCCTAACTCAATTTTTCTCTTTGTGTTCCTTAGATGTAATCTTTTTCTTACATCCACGAGCTTCCAGAAATGAGCTTTTTTTTGTCCATATTTGTAGCTATCTCAGTTTCCTTCCCAGGACACATCATGCCTTGGTTTGTTCTACCTTGTGTTTTTCCCTCAACTGGTGCTGCCCTATTGCACAGCTCTGGGAGGTCAGCATCCACTAAAATGTCCCTAACCCAGAAATACCATTTTTATTTTTCTGCCTAAATCCTTGCAACTGGACAGTTCATCAGGCAGAAGATATTATAAAAACTGGCAGCTATAATCGTGTGGGTGGAGGTGAGGACATCTGCTCTTTATATCACGAGCATTGCCAACATGCTATAGACATATCCAGGTTTCTGTTCCAAAACCCCCTCAAGAATATACCGTGTGGAGTTCCAGCTCACTGGAACCTCCTGCTTGGTTTGGGAAATTTTGGCAAGTTGTTTTCCTTCTGTAGCTTGTTCATAATTTTTCTGGTCTTTACTACATGGATAAAGTGTGCCCAGATTTCATGTGCCATTCTAACATATGTTCCGTGATTACATACAGGATGTATAATCACTCTTCTTTACTGCATGAGTTCAGCTGGCACTATTCACTGACACAGTCCAGTGCCACAGGAGAGTCTTGGGGCAGAGCTGCTTGAAGTTGGGGCTGCGGCTGCCACAGCAGACGGGAGGCACTGTGCTGCCCTCTAAATCTTTAATGCACACTCATAGCTGTGTCTTGTGTGTTCATTCTGCAAGTGCTGGGCAGGGCCAAGCCAGCAGCCCCGAGCGTTGCCCACTGTGCTGTGACTGACACAAGCTGCTTTGCTCTCGTCTCAGTGCTTGCGAGCACCCCAAGCATACTTCTCCCTGCATGGTTCCTAAAGGAACCCAAGAGAATCACAGAGTCATGAAGGTTGGAAAAGCCCTCTGAGACCCTCACCCTACTGTGCCTACTGCCCACATCCCCCACTTCCACACCCCCACTGGTCTGAACACCTCCAGGGATGGGGACTCCCCACCCCTGGGCAGATGTGCCAGCACCTGGCCTATCTTTCTGAGAAGAAATTGCTCCTAATACCCACCTGAACCTCCCCTGGCACAACTTGAGGCCATGACCTCACATCCTATTGCTGTTACCTGGGAGCAGAGGCCCACTGCCACCTCATTACAACCTTTTCTCAGGGAGCTATAGAGAACAATAAGGTCTCCTCTGAGCCCCCAGAAGGAACATACTTTCAGGAGTCAATGTTATAGACCACTTTGGGAAAGCACAGCCTTATCTTCACTGTGAATGACCCCATTCAGGCTGGGGTCATTTCCCTTCCCTGCACATGTGTTTCCAAGCCCTCAGAAGCAGTGGAGCCATTGGTTCCTTGGTTTGGTGCAAGGGGAATGAGATGTCCCCCGTTCGACTTTCTCCCTTGGGGTCTACCATGGATGTGGTGTCACAAATTGAGTGATGGGCTGGTGATGGCAGAAACGTGAGTACCTAGGGTAAAAGTTTGGTGAAAAATGGAGCAGCTTAGCTATGTGATTTGGGAAAAGAAAACGTCGCAAGATTTTCCTGACTTATCATGTGTGAAATGATTTACTACCTAATGTGTCAAGGAACAAAGAACAAAGCAGTGTGAACCAAATAGTTAGTGAACTCGAACCTCTGTGCTAGTGTAACAAGAGGCATGCTTACAGTGAGCCTGTCTGCCAGGCTGACCACTTCACAGCCCTGCTGAACAACCTCGGAATCGGACTTTTTACAGTCCTTACAGCTACAAGTAGGGATAGACAAGGAATTGCTGACTCTCGAGGATCCGGCTCCTGCTGTGAGCATCCTGTTGTCTTCAACACCCCCCGAGGCGCTGATCATCCGTCCTAGCACAGCTTTAAAGCCTGGCCCTTGGATGCCAAAAACAAGAGAGAGAAGATATTAACCTCAGGGAGCGCTTTATCTTCTCGTTGTCCCACCACAAATTCTTGCACAATATCCCAGAGTTAACACAAACGGGTAACTGTTCAGTTATCTTCTAAAGGCCTGTGGGATTTGATAAGCAATTTCATGGAAATAATCTAAATATGCATAATAAAAAAAAAAAAAAAAGAAAGCAAGAAAGGAAGGAAAAAAAAAGGGAAGTGATGTTCTGTTAATGCATCACTTTTATTGTGACAAGTTTTTCTTCAAATGAAAAATAAAAGTGTAAAAACTTAGAATTGCAGTACTGTTAAGCACCTCCTGGGATCATTATAATAGACTGTACAATTATTACCTGAGCTGAAGTGTTTTTTTCTAACAACAACAACAAAAAAAATACAAATCTGAAACAGCAATAAATGTAATTTCATTGCTTTGCCCGATATGCAAAATTTGCCTAGCATCTATTTCCAATATGAAATCAATTTTACATTTACTCCTAGCACTGCATGGAACCTTACTGGAAATCTTGATATAATTTCTATAGTATTTTTAAGATTTGAACTAGAGTAAAGCTCAATAAAACCCTTAAATGGCTTACATCCATCATGTCACTAAAATGTCTTTTAAAACATTTTGCTCGGCATTATGAAAGGTGAGAAAGAATAACAAGAGGTATTTCTTCCTGCAAGATTCTACATTCCTTTTACCCATAATCAGTCATGATTTCATAGTTCTGTACCCCAGGTTTTCTTACAAGAATACATGAAGGTAGAGTCAGATGGCCACGTTATGCCTCCGCACATTGCAGCTCTGTTGACTTAAACCCAGGAAGTTACATAAGACTGTGGGAGACAAGAGTTCCTATGGCTGACTCTTTGGCCCACTCAGCCTCTACTTGCCTCCGTGAACTGGACTGTGTGCATGGGGTAAGTTCAGCACAGATTTTGAGACTGACCAAATCTATTAAGAGCAGCCAGAAATGTTGAATTCCATCCTGTACCTGACAACAGTGAAATCTTCCAATGAGAAAACCACGGCATTAAGAACTCTAGAAGTTTGACTTTTAGGAAAGATATCGTATATATACACATAAGTACAAAATACGTATGTTTCTGAAACTTCTCTGCTCAGTGGCACCAAATCCAGGCTGAGCAGCTTTCCAGGTATGTACACATGAGCCTCCTCTCCTCTATATTTTGTAGGGCACCATTTTTTCTAAGCAGCAATTTTACAAATAACACAAATATTGACCAGGAGGCTTTTTGGTTGCCATTCCTTTTGTAATACTTGCACACTGGAGCACTACTGCTTTGCCAAAATAGACTTTTCTAAACTGCATCGAAGGAAGCAGCTCAATTTGCCTTGACGTCTTCGTAGCTCCGTATGAAAGATTACCTGGCAAGCAGTGATGGCAGTGCATTAATATATAAAATAATTAGGAAGAGCACTTAAATGACATTACGTCTGTGTTTGTACATCCTCAACCTCACAGCCACATTACCTCCTCTCTCAGCAAACTACAGCTCAGCTGCTTTGAAAAGTATTGCTACTGACTTACGTGCCTACCAAAAGAGTCCAGAGCTCATCCCAAAAAAGAGCTCGCTGGAAAGGACATGAAAAGCCATTTAGGCATGCCCAGCTGTGCCCGCCCTCGCCTTCATAGCGGATTAACTGGAAGGAGATGGGCTCCTGCTGCAGCAGAAGCATTGCATAATGCTCCCCCGAGAGCGCCGGAGTGACTTTGAAAGTTTTATTAGGTTTTTATTAGATCGTGATACCCATTTTCAGTAGCCAGCTTGTCCAGTTGCTCACAAATTATGATAATTTGAAATATTATACTGAATGCTATAGGCTGCCCTTAAGTTTCCCCAGAGCATACAACTCTGAATTAAACGCTGCTAACTCCTTGGCACTGGGGAGGACAAATTCTCCCAGTATGAAGGCGATTGTCTCTGTTGGATTCATTGCGCCATGGAACAGAAAAGATGAGCATGTGACATGATGTATTTTACAAGGTACTTAACAAGAACATGATTGGGAAAAGATTGAAATCCATGAAATCAATGCTATAACCTAATATTGTTTGTTCTTAGTGACTACTGGAGCACAACAAGATCAATGTCAGGACAGCATTATTCACTCTAATATCAATGACCTGGAAGAAGCCATGTAAAAGGATGGAACCTGCCAATGGCTCAGGATGGGAGGAGGTTTGCAAGGAGGAAATAAAAGCAAGAGTGAAGCCACTCAGAGTGACTTGGCTTGGCACAGAAATGGGAGCAGTTCAACAGAGAGGAAGCTGAGTGTACCTAGCAAACAACAACAGCAAATGTAACACCACAAATCCCACAGTCTTATTTTGTTCTGCATGATGGGCCATGAAGGGAAGGCAGAGCAGTAATTAGAGATCCTATAAATGTGCATACTGTTAATGAAGGTGAGCAGCAGAGAGCCAGGAATGGATCCCAGAGAAAAGCATTGGTGGGGTTGGCAGTACTAAGTCAACTAACACCACAAAGCAAAATGCCTCCTTTGTATGCTCAGGTGCCAAGTGCTTCTGCTAGTAGCTCTGTTCAGAGACAGCAAAGTTGTACCCATCCTAAACTGCTCAGCACTATATGGCTGTGACCTGACATACGGCTTCATACTTAGCCACCTTAAATCCCATATTCCAAATGGGTCTATGGTATCAGGCAATCCAGACTGCTGCACATTTTTCCTTTGTTGCATTTGCTGTACTACCATGTCTGAGCAGAGTAACACTGCTTCTGAGCATGACTGAAGGCTAAATGACTATATTAATGCTCTTGTTTTACACAACTATAGTGAAATCAACAATTATAACAGGTAAGATTAGCAAGTGGCCTTCCAGCTTTGATGGATGCATCCTGAGCTTGCTGTTTAGGATTATTACCAGGCATGAGTGGAAATCCTTGTAAGCTGTTTTTTTTTCCTTCTTTCTCTCTTTTTCATGCTTGAATTGCTTTCTGTGCTTATGACTTCTCCAAGTTTTGAAGCAACTTCTGATTGAGGTTCTTTGAATAGAATCTGCAATTGCGCTGAGTGGCTGCGGCTAAATCTGAAATATTTAGTATTAATATATGGATCAGTGCATATATGAGAATTGATCCAGGTTATGACCATATTTTCCACTGGAGAACTTAAAAAAATAATGCAGCATATTTCTCCATCATTTCTTAACTGTGTTTTAGATTACATAGCCTTTTTTTCTAGTGTATTTGAGGTTACGTAGCCTTTTTCTAGTGCTATTTTCAGCATAGCAAAAAAATCCAGAGCTGGCAGTTTTTACAGTTTCAGTCCAAGACCAAGCTTCAATAAGCTCACACAGCTCTAATGATTGTTAGTGAAAATGTAATGGGCCATTTGAAATACAAATGAACGCTGGTAGGTAAAGGGACTTTTTTTTTTAATGGAATCAATTTACACTAGCTATTTAAAAAATATTAAAATAAATGTAGCTCCATTAAATGTAAGCTTGAAACTCATTGAGAGCATTAGTGGCCAAATCTGCCAAAAAAGTAGTCACACTGAGAGCAGGGGGCAAGGATTTTCTCCCCATTACGTTGGTGTTAAGCCAGGATAAGTCCCCTAATTTCAACAGATTTGCTCTGAAATAACACGAGTGTTATGTGTGGGTTGAAGGGAACTCCATTCTCCCCCAGGTATGGTCTGCAGTGCCTCATTTGCCCTTTGTTGGCCTGGCTCGTGTCTCAGCAGACCCACAAACCCTTCACATGGCCTCGGTACCCATTTTTGCAGGATGAGGGGTTGGGTTGGACCTCCAGAGCAGCTGCCAGAGAATGGCACTGTGTCTGGGATGGGAAGTGGCAGGGAGTGGGGTTCCACAGGTGCCGTGTTTTGAGAAAGAAATTAATGGACCAGAACAGCAAGAAGAGCTAATATGAGTCTGTCACTGCAGAATAATTAACAGCTAAGTAGAGTTCAAAGTTTTGAGGGCAACGAGCTAAGAGACAGGGGAAAAAGAAAGCTCTTTTAAAATCGTGTTTAATTTTATATTACTACAAAGAAAAGGAAGGAAAACAGCTAAGCCATGTGGTTAATATTTATTTTAAAAATTTATGTTAATATCCCAAATTCCCTTTAGTAGTCAAGAGGTTTTGTGGGTAACTCCGCCCTCCTCCTACATGACAATTTCTAGAAACTATTAAATATCATATTAATATAGTTCACTGGGATAAAGAAAAAATATTTGGGTTGGCATAGCACTCTGCTAGGAAGGCTGGCTCATGCGTCCCAGGTGACAAAACCAGACAAATAACAAAATGAGGAGAGGAGAAGCAAAGAGAAGTGTGTTTCTTTCATCTACTCTGACTTTCCACCTTATTGTTGGAAAAACATGGAAAAAGTATATAATTTTTTTTTACCTGGACTTTCCAAATTCTTCTCAGTGAAGGCTATTGTTTGCTGTTGTGAATCATCTCCCAATAGATGATCCTGTCTGGGCTACAAAAAGAACGATGTTGGCTGATCCTCTGCTGTGTATCTACTTCTTTCTATCATCTATCTTTGTCTCCATTCTGTACCTACTGCCTCCATCAGTGTGAGCTGAACCATCTTGACCACGGTGCACCCAGCACCCGGCACTGTTTCCGCCACATCCTTTCCACCAGTAGCAGAATCGAGTCCACTGGAGTTTAGACTTCTGGGCAATAACTCAGTATGTACCAATAAGAGCAGCCAGGTTCACAGGATATACCAGAATAACAGGAAAACAATATCATAAATATATCTGCAATTGACCAGCTCTGCAAACAACTCTACAGGGGAAAAAAAATACTGTGCTTTGTATTGGGAATTACTACAGATATTTTTATTAGGAGTTGTCTACAATGCAGATAAATGCTTATACCTTTATTTATGAGACAAAAATGACACAAACTCTTTGCACATTCCTTGATTTCATGAGGGCTGCAGTGGTCAACTGATGAACATTTTTCTTTTAATTGCTAGTTGATCTACTTAATTACCAAAGTTATGAGCAGGGCACCAAAGCATGTAATGTAAGATACTTCCATGCAGTAGACTTTCTTTTTTCAATAGCATTTTTATTGTATTCAGTCTGCAGAATATAATTTTTCAGCAATGAAAAGCGGCTACAGAATCTTTTTTTGTATAGTTTTCATTTCCTTAAAAAATATTGGAAGGAGTGTTACTTCAGTACATTAGTATAGGTACCGTGACCTATGTGGATGATTAGGATTTAATAGGTTTGACTTTGGAAGGAGGGAAATTGTGCACAATTGATTCTCTCTCACCAATGAAAAAGCTGAGGGCTCTTACACATCACTTTTGGCTGCTTCTCTGGGCCAGCATTGCTGCCAGCCCAGACAGGAGAGCACTGATTCCTTTGTCTCACCGAGGCTCCAAATTTGGGGAAAACCAAAGGGAGCAAACCCCCAAGAGCATAAACCATGGCATAGTTTTCTTCCCTGCCTGTTCATGACTTGAATAGAATTAAAAAGTGCTCCAAGTTCCCCCCTTTTCCAATGTACTTTGTGGAAAGGTCTTTAATACAAGAGAAGCTATCTGCTTTAGACCAGAGAGAAGGAAATATTTTGGAGCCACAGTGCAACTCTAATTTTCCTTGCCAATCTTTCACCACTGGAGTGGGGTTCTGGTTGGGTCACCGGAAAATAAACTTGTTTCAATGGCTTTTCTACACAGATAAGATCCAAAAGGAGGTATTCGTGCCAAATATCACAGAAAGACTTGAACAATAATGGGCTGCACCAAGAGACATTTAGATTAGGTTATTAAACGAGGGGTGGAGGTTACGTGTGCATAACACATTTGCAGGCACTTGGGAATTTTTTGAACTGATTTCTGCTGATTCTTATCACAGAATCCTAGAACCTTAGAATGGCCTGGGTTGAAAAGGACAACAACGATCATCCAGCTCCAACCCCCCTGCTGTGTGCAGGGTCACCAACCAGCAGACCAGGCTGCCCAGAGCCACATCCAGCCTGGCCTTGAATGCCTGCAGGGATGGGGCATCCACAGCCTCCTTGGGCAACCTGTTCCAGTGCGTCACCACCCTCCGGGTGAAAAACTTCCTCCTAAATTCTTCCTGAATCAGTGACTTTGGGGGGAACTTTGCTCACATAAAAGCCCCTGAATTTGGTCCTAGGTTGAACTGTTCGGGCAGCACCAGAGGAACTCTAATGCTTGCCCCACCGCTGCTGCACCAGGCTGACTCTAAGCACCCCAGGAAAATCTCCTTGGAAAAACCCAGCGATGGTTTATCTGAAATTAATTTGCCCACACTGTTAAGTCAATTACCCAAAGGAGCAGAGACTCGATTAAAAATCTGTTTAGTTCAATAGGAAACAGTATACATGGGATCAATTTTTTCTCTCGAGTGCAAAGAATCTTGCCGTATCCCTGTATAGATGATAAAGGTAGTGCACTACCCACTCCTGCACAAGCATGACTGAGCAGGCAGAGGTCTGTGTCACCAGCACCAGAGAGAGACGACACGAGGGACATGGCAGACAAGTGGGGTCTGTCCCCCGCTGGCACCTGGATGCTGCCCTGCACCTCCAGGAGGTCGCTGCACCCGTCTCACCCAGAGAAACTCTCCTGTTGTCAAGCCTACAGCAAACTGTGTCCAGACAGATTGGTGTTCTGCTCAAAGGAGCCCGCATGAATCATGTATTAGTTCATTTAAAAGCACTTTGTAGACAAACATGCTCACTCTATCAGCAGGCATGGGGATGCAAATACTTCACCGGGTGTATATGAGCCTTGACAGGACATCTGTGATGCATGGGATTGAGAAACAGCTCGCTCCGGAAAGATCAGGCAATAACGAGCAAAAAGGCTCACCGTATTTTGTTCTTTTTATTTTTTTTCCTGCAAGATGAAAATTTAACTTTGCCGTCGTGTTGGAAGCAGAGTAAACACTATCAACAGAAAGCCAGCAGCAGGGAGAGGTAAATGATTTACAAGATATTCTTCAATCATTTAGCAGGTAGGCAGAAGGTTTTGGTTGAGGGTCCCAGGTACTCTCGCAGAAGGCAACAACCCCGCAGCAGTATCTATGCTGATACAGCTGCTGTGCAGGATCGTCCTTCAGAGGTGAGGAGGAAATCAAAGCATTTAGATTCGGGAAATACTAATGGCAGCTTTGGTACTCTCGCCGCTTGGCAGATGCTGATTGCTCCCTGTAAATGAAAACAAGCTAATGAGTGTGTGCAATAGCAAAATATTTGGTGGACTCTCATTAGCAGATAGAGTATGTGGAATTAATTTCGCCAAGATAATTGTAGAATAATTTATTTGCATAGAAAATCTAGTTTGTGGAAAGCATCCTGGAAGAGATTCAGACCTGCATGGACGTTGTCTACAAATGGTTCCAAATTAATTTGATTCAGAGAGAAAACACCGTAGTGGTATTATAAACACTGTAAGCATGGGTGTCAAAGACACGGTTAGTCAGTAGGAGGCATGAAGAACATTACTTTCCATTTCTGCCCTGAGGTTGGTGGCTGGTGCGGAGATGTCTTCATGATGAGTACGGCACGAAGCCACCAGTCATGTGTATGCACGTTTGCTAATTTTTGTCCCATTTCTTTTACCAACACTGTCACGCATGAGTGACTCTCCAGGTCACAAGAAGCAACACAAGCCCCTCATCCGTCTACATTTTGTGGATGTTTGGTTTTGGGTTTTCAGAAAACGCAGGGATTCATTTCTTCTCCTGAAATCCTAATTTTACCTTAGCAGTAAAACAAGTACTGGCAATAGTAATTCAGGCAAACAGAGTATTGTTACTGTTCCCAGAAAGGCAATATATTTGAATAGCTCTGCATATTTAACAAGGAAGATGTGTTTTGAGCAATTTTTAATAAAGTAATATTTTATATTTCCCATTTCACCCTTGCAGGAAACTGCAGAGATCAGTTCTGGATTGAGATTGCGTCCCCAGCCTTGGATCCTTTAACGTCCCAGAAGGCACACATGAAAAAAGAAAAATCCCCCTACTTACACTGTGAAGAGGTGCTAACAGCTTTAAAGAATTACCCACCAAATATTAGGTGCAATTTAAAACTACATTTAAAGCAGCACGGGTAGTTTAAAAGTCTATGTGGCCGGCTAAAAGTCAGAGAGAGAAAATTGCTTGAACACGTGTTGGATGAATTTCTGTCTGTGTGGGAGACACCGCACCGGTGGGGTAATATGCCCTCCTTTTCATAACAAGAGGCAGATCCTTTATCTGGTCTTTTGCGTGCCACGTGATTCCAAATCTGGACAAAAGCCTTCAGCTCATTTCAGTGTACTACTCAGAGAACACAACTCTGCTATCTAAGCATTGTGGAAGATTATTTATAGTGAAAGACAACCTTAGGCTAAACTATTAAGTGAGGATAATGGATATGAGCCACCTAAGGCATGCAGAGGGCTCATTAATGAATTACTGGGTAAAACAAGTCAGATGTGCTCAGGTAAGCGGCCAGCTCGAGCAGCGCACTGTTATAGGGCCAAGGAAGGCCTGCCTCATGCAAAGACCTGGAAATCACACAACAAAATGTTTCAGGCATTGCCCTACACCCACTCTGAGGGCTCTTCAAGGGCTTCTCAGATCGACCTCTACAATATTTACTCAGCTTATTGTACGCTGTATCAATTTAAAGATGCACTGTAACTTATTAGATGGTTGTTAGCTTTCATTTTGAGCCCTGATCTATTTTATAAACCCCGATGCCCCCTGTTTTATGTAAAAAAAAAGGACGTTTTAATAGATATAATCGAAATTAGTTGGCAACTCTATAACTTGTTCCAGTCTGCTTCTCTAATGAAACCTGCACTAATGACTGCCTTCAGTAGGCAATCCCAAACTTTAAGAAGGCGCTTTAAAATATTCATAACATTTCTGCTGCAATGTTGTTTGAACTGTATTTAACAGACGTCTCGAATGGGCTTTCTGGTGCTTTGCAGGAGTCATTGTCAATAATGACTTTTGCAGCACCGTCTTTGGGGCCAGGGCAGTAATTTTGGTCATGGCCATGGGGCCAAGTCCCCATGTGTGCCTTGTGCTGGGCCAGATGTGAGGAAAAAAACCCAACAAATTAAGTAATAGTCCTCACTGTAATTGGGAATAAACTTTCTTGAGGATTAGTCGAGGCACAAGCTTCCAAAAGGCTTTAACAAATATCTAACAAAAGATGTAGTCGTAACCTAAAATCTTTCAAAAAGGGAAAACAGTTATACAAACTGCAATAACTGATATTAAATATCGAATGTGCAATTAATGCTAATTATTAAAAAAAAGCAACCAATTAAATGCTGCGACATAATGCACCTGAAATCTTGTAAATGCAGTGGCATTTGTAGCAAATGCTAAGAGCTCCTTTAAGCCAGTCACTGCTTAAAGGATTTCGCTTTGGGAATCAGTGTTACCCTAATACATTTACTTAGATACGATGAAAGTCAGACTTAACCTTTGCTCAGTTGAAATAACTTCAGCAACAAAACAACCTTTTCTGCAAATGCAAATGGTAATGCAATCAGCACTCAGAAAGCCAACACAAAAATGTTTGAGCCATAACCTGACCACTAGTTGTTGTAAGGGTTGTCCTGATCCCTGCTGAGCAGAGGTGGCATCTATAACCTGGTGCTCCTGGGACACTGAGCTGCCATTCTGCATCGCCTATTCTATCAGCTATTAGAAAATAAATCCGAGTCTAACTCAGTGAGAATTCCCAACGGGAAGAGAGCACTAAATAGATTTTAAACAGTCCAAACCCCAACGCATGAGCAGAATTTGGGCCAAACGTCCTGCCAGGGGCCAGTCAGCAGGAGCCCGCTGCCAAGCGCTGATCCTTAGATCAACACCTCATCCGTAAGGAAAGCCCGGTCTGGAAATCAAAGGCAGCCCACCAAAAAAAAAAAAAGGGGGGGGGGGAAAAAAAGCCATAAATCTGTGCTGGCTCCCAGCCCAGTGTGATCTTCCAGTATGTTTTTGCTGATGCTGCTTCTGGGATGGGACAAAGGAAATGGATGACACTGAGATGTCGGTGGCAGGAAGACCACCGGATTGCCCGTAAAGAAGCAGCAGGCAGTGGGTGTATGTGACAGGGCTGTCATGGGGCTACAAGTTCATCCCTCCAACTATTTTTCTGCCTTGTGGGATTTGCAGCAGCTCAGCTAACCCTGCTTGACATCTAAAGTGTGCTGAGAAGGGCTCTGCTGGAGAGATGCTGTGCTCTGTGCTGGCAGGGAATGGGAGAGCAGCAGGGCTCACTTCAGCTATGGTTTTGTGAAAGCAGAAATCATCCCAGCAACTGGAAGGGACCTGGGGTTCTGTCACTGCAAAATCAACATCAGCTTCTGCTGAGATTCCCTTGGGCAGCAATGGAATGGGTATTTCTCTGAGAGATGTCCAAACTGGATGCACAGCACACCCAAAAACCAGGACTTCATCCCCGAAAAATATGGACCAGTTTTAATTCTCTGTTCCTCTTTTAAGCAACACCCCTGCAAATAAATCTGAACTGTTTCACTTACAGGCTTTGGTTTTAGCAATTCCTTCTTTAGTATTTCTAAGTACCCATCTGTAGGATATTATATAAAATATATATGTGTACAGTAACAGGTAATTACAAGAAGTCACAAATGCGTGTTCTTCATAAATAGTACCAGCGAAGGAGGACAACGTTAACCAGTCAAAAAGGGTGACCAAGTTTTGTTTCTTTTCTTTAAGAAAGAGACCAACAAAACCCATTAATCCTTTTGTTGCTTTCTGCTCTTCTTTTTGCGTAGTTCCTTTTACTTTTCATTTGTTGCCTTATGCACGAGAGAATGAAAACCTGTTTGCAGCTGCAACTTCTACAACACGGCCCGTATTTTCTTTCTTCCGTGTTATTATTATTTTTTTTTTGTCTTCCATAATTATTTTTCCAGAGAGCTGCTTTTCCAATCAGGTCAGCAGCTCTGAAAAACAAAACTTCAAGGCAACGTTTTGAAAAATTGGACCTCACTTTTCTTTCAGTAGAAAGATTCACATCATTCGTGTGCGAGCCAAGGCTCAAAAATAACATAAATCCTTTCAGTGCCGTCTCTCTCTTTGCCTGTGTAACAGATATCTCTGCTAACATTTACTTTTGTAATTTTTCACATTGTTCTAGCTCTCAGAGGTTAATATTTACCATTCATTTTGGTATTCACAAGCTACAGAGGTAAGCTTGCAAATATCTGCCTTGGGAAAATGAGCAGTTCTGCCAGAAAATATGTTCAGGTTTCTTGGTGGAACTGTGGGAGACAACACTCCATTGACAGCATTTCACTGCATTCATCTGTTCATGCTTTAAACATCTGCGCCATCAATTCATACTGTACAACAATTGGTATTTTGAAGGGATAACCAGATAATTACAGCAAATGTTTATCAGTCTCTTTGAACGGTGAGCATGCATTGGGAAAGAAAGAAAAAAGCAAGCTTACGAAGGGTAACAGAGACATATTTGGGAAGTCACTGCTATTATATCCTTACACCGACCACGCAGTCGTTCTGTGGTTGGCATCTGCACACACAGACAGTGCCGTGTGCTAGCAAAATTCATCGTAAGACAGAGCTGCCTGCAAGAGCTGACCCACTGCTTGCAATAATATCAAATCCTAAATGAATTAATTTGCTTGCTGACCAAGTAGTTTGCCATATTAAAGTGCAAGTTTGCAAGACATGTATTCTATTATCCCAGATTGCACTCCTGACACTTTACATTATGAACATTTAGCGTTCTTCCTTTGATATTTTGAACACTGACTACAATGAAGCTGTCAGCACAAAGGAATTTTTTATTCAATTTTCAGACGTAAAAAGCAAGGATCTTACAGGACCTTCATTAAGACTGTGGAAACAATAGGGATTCAATTATCTAGCCATGGAAGACAAAAGAATATCTTGATGGGCACAATAATCAGGAGGAGAGGAGAGGAGAGGAGAGGAGAGGGGAGGGGAGGAGAGGAGAGGAGAGGAGAGGGGAGGGGAGGAGAGGAGAGGAGAGGAGAGGAGAGGTAGAGGAGAGGAGAGGAGAGGAGAGGAGAGGAGAGGAGAGGAGAGGAGAGGAGAGGAGAGGAGAGGAGAGGAGAGGAGAGGAGAGGAGAGGAGAGGAGAGGAGAGGAGAGGAGAGGAGAGGAGAGGAGAGGAGAGGAGAGGAGAGGAGAGGAGAGGAGAGAGGAATTTTACTTGGTTTCTAACATACAGAAAACAGTATTTACTCCAAATGCTCATTTAGTCCAAGTGCTCGCAGTGACTAAGAGAGTGATGATTTACTCGGTGTCTGCACTAAGCTTGTACTGCTCTTGTCACCATGATCTAACGCTGGTAGTACATTGTGAGCAAGCAGAGATCATTGATTAACACTGCCAGACAGCTGCGTTGGAATCATCGAGTCAATACTCTGTGCTTTTGGTCAAAAAAAAGAAAAGAAAAGAAAAAAAAGAAAAGAAAAAAAGAAAAAACTCAATCACAAAAATA
Organism: Alectoris magna; assembly: GCA_030625065.1. NCBI lineage: Eukaryota > Metazoa > Chordata > Aves > Galliformes > Phasianidae > Alectoris > Alectoris magna. The sequence continues at coordinate 21,621,557 of CM060566.1, read as the reverse complement.
ATACCGAAAGAAGAGATTGTTGCATTTTTATCAGCACGAGCCGTGTAATCTAGATTTAGTCATCCACAGGGAGGGCAAAGCTCCCACAGGGAGAGCAAATTTGTTTTGTCACATCTTTGCATGTAGCTAAAATTCGAGCACTAGTACTAATTCCCCCAAAGCAGGCTGCAGCCCACCCAGCCTCCTGAGGCAAGAGGAGACCAGATATGAATGCATAGATGTATATATATATATATATTTACAGACCACATGAAACTAAATTTAATAAACATTCCAGGAAGGAACGGACTTGGCAGAATAGCCAGACAATGAAATGAAGTTTGGTTTTTTTTTACTGCATGGTTGTGTTTTAAGACCTTGCAGAAAATGAACTCCTCGGTGATCGCATTCCGATGAATTTGGGAATGCTTTTCAGTGTGCCTTATTGTATCACTTTCCGCCGGACAGTGATTGTTTTAAAGCCTCGACGTAAGACAGGAATATTTGATTAAAATGAATTCCACCCTAAAAGTCTGGGTGTTCTTTTTTTTAAGGGATTCAGATGCAAAAATGAGCTGACTGTGGTCCGCTGAGGTCCCAGCAGTATTGTCTATGCGAAAGTTCAGCTGTACAGGGATTCATTTGGAGTACTCACCGCCACTGAAAATAGTAATAAACAGTGTTTCGCAATGGTCTTTGCATTTCTTTATCTGTCCTTATTGTGTCTGAGATGCAGAGATGAGAACACCGCTTTATCTCATCTGCTTCATCAGAGCTGCAATTGGAGCATATACAAGCAATAGTGTTTTAAAGTGCCACTAGAATTGTAGCTCTATCCAGGTTACACGATAAAATAACAAATGAGAGAAAGAATACTGGAGGTCGTGGAAATACAGACCTATAAAGATACACCTCAGATTCCCATGCATACTCAAGTAACAAGGTAGGACTGCAGGGAACAAGTTGATGGCTTTCTCCGTGCAGCACTACAGACAACGATGCTTTTTCACTCAAATTCATTTGCTTATGGGGAACCAGGGAAATTTTGACGAGAGCTGGCCAAAGCTTAATCTTTTCAGTCTATAAAAAATTTAAACAGTTTGCTCCCATTTCATAAATGTTGACACTTCCCACAGAGGGAGAAAATATCATATCAGAATGTTTCCTTAAAAAGAAATAGGAAAGGGCCCTGCGATGGGTCTGTGAAGCTTGTTGAATACCCAATCTGCCAGGAGCCAGCAGCATGGGGTCTGTTCAACCAGGGCCTCGGGCACTCCTGGGAGCTGAAGCCTCACTTCAAATGGGTTCAACACTGCCCTTGGCAGTCCCACACTGACGGAGGGAGAGCTGGGTGATGTAGAGGAGCCTCTAAAAGCTGTAACCCGTGGGCTTGGTCTCCCTGGCAGTCTATGACATAAGCAAGCTGGTGACTTAAGTAGAAAGTGCTCTTCTTTCTGGGCATCAATGGGTGCTTCTGCAAAGTGTTTCAGCTTCAAGGAGTCTTTATGGATAAAATAAAAATAAAAGTACAATTAAAAAAAAAAAAAGAGAAAAAAAAAAAAAAAAGGAAAGAATTTCTCTTGGTTGTTTCATTAGAGGCTGCTAAAACCCACAAGCACCGTGTCAAGAAGCAGAGCTGTGGGAGGTGCCATACCTGCCTTTACACTGGGATTGATCTCACATACAGCTGGGATTAGCAGTGGGCTGAGTCATGTTCCAGTCATTTCCTTCCAGAGAAAAGGGAATAAAGAACGGGCCTGACACTGAGTTGTGGTACTCCTACCCCATGTTTTCGATTGCGTGTGAGGTCCTGGTGCTTCTACATGGCCAAGGTCAAAGGGAAAGCCCACAAAGCTCCGCTGGGTTGCAAAAGCGACCTCTGTGGAGTTGAGGTCTGGATGTCTAAATAGGATGGGATTAGCTATTCCACGGCACACCTGATGCAATGCAGCTGAGCAGGAGAAGCAGAACAGTAGCTTTTTCTTCTGCCATTTAACATACCTCATAACCCTGAGGACATTGTCTTAACCAAAGGCTTGAACTGTGGATGAATTGTAATTCTCACAGCATCGAAACCCAGGAGAGTGCAGTGCTTGCCAGAAAGATCCTGAAGGGGAGAAGGAAGAAAAAAAAAAAAAAAAAAAAAGAACAAACTTGATAATTGTGGTAAAAAATAAAATAAAATAAAATGAGAGAGAGAGAATATGCACATCCATAGTTTTGCTAAGTTTGGGGTTGACTAGAGGAATCAAAGTGGTAGCCTGGAGAGAAAATCTGTATTTGAGGTGTGAGGTTAACTGACAAAAATCAAACTTAAGACTGAAGTGCATAACTTAAAGAGCAGCTAAAACCTACAAGGAACCTTTCAAGAAAAAAAAAAACACGAAAGCATCAGATTACGTTTTATGACCAAGAGGCAAAGCTAAGAAAAATATTTCAAACAGAAGAGCTGTTATTTTTGTAGCTTTGAAACAATACGTAACTAGCACAAAAGATAATATGATACAAGACAGGTAATCCAATCATTTAAGAGTTTATGACTGCAATCTTCTCCACAAGAGAGATTCGACTGTGCTTCATTTCTTCCCATAAATGAATAAATTCAGGAAATCACGAGCACGGTTATTCAGATTTGTTTTTCCTTCTGAGGCTTGAAAAATCAGAGCCAGTGGCCTTGAATGCTGCAGGAGACCTTCAACCGTGAGCCTATATTTGCATCCAGGCACAAAGCAAAATTAATCTAAATGGCACTGCTCCCCCAGTACGCTTTCTTTAATACTTTGATTTCATCATCAAGTTTAATTGCAGATTTCAAAGTTATTCTTTGCCTTCACGATCCTGAGCTTATACCGGAGCCTTCAACACCCCCAGTTGAATCATTCCTGGTTCCCAGTATAGCTTTGCTCTCATGCTGTGGGTCCCCACATTGAGTCCAGGTGCTCAAAATGGAAGCCTCCAGGTGGGATTATCCTTCCCAGGGCCACCTGGGGAGGAGCCCCTCCTGGTACACAAAAGGTTCACACCGAGCAGGAGAAAAGGAGAGTCAAATTGCTCTCTTAACTTCTGGAGTGATTCTTTCGGCTATTTGGGTTAAAAACAATTGCTTTGTGTTGGAAACGTTCTACTTTTCAGAGAACAATAACAGCGTTACAGCTAGGAATACGCGGCTATAAGCAATTAGCGCGTTTCTTTGAGAGAAAGGAGAGCTTTACCAAGTTCGAGAGCTATCGTATTTCTTTTAGATCTACCAGCCATTGAAGGAAACACAGACAAGTTACAAGTGTGGAGACCAAAATGTGCGCTGTGATCGTTTAGGAAAGAACACACAACTGCTACGGTTTCCTCAGCTTTCTATCCCTCTGCCTGGGGGAGACAGCAAGTAAACAGCTATCTTAGACAAAGGACTGAGGCTGTGAGCCACAGAGGAAGGCTCGGGGGGGTGTGGGATTTAGGTGCTGCAGCATCCGCATATCCCATTGATTAGTTTGGGCACTGAGGACCTTTGCTGTCACAGGTAAGTGGGGCTTTCCAAGATGCTAAACACTCCCCAGGCACTGCAGAGGCAGCCCAGGCATCTAAATTAGAGCTGTGTGCTCTTCTCCTGGGACGTGGGGTGCGGCAGTTGTGTGCCACTGAGCTCAGTGCAGGAAAGTCCCTTCGTGCATCAGTGCAATTGATGGAGCTCAGGTTGGGAATACACTTTTGAAGGCCACCTCCCAGGTGTCCCCGACTGGGCTGGCATCACACAGCCAGAGTGGAGCACACAGACTGCATCTCTTTTGGGTGAAACTAAACCAGAAGAGGTGTTCCAGGTTGTCGTGGGTTTGCAGTTTGCAGGACTGAGCTCGCTGTCATCACGGTCACCTTGGAAAGGCTTTTGTTGAGAACATCTGGTACTCAGTACCAACAGTTTCACTAAACCGGTCTGCTCCATTGAGTTGTTGCAGGTGCGACTACAGCTTTTGTGAAGCAGCTTTACTAACCAAAGATGTTTCGTAACACCACTCCTCGCTCTTCTAAAGAAGACATTCTTTTCTGTGCTCAGATATTGGAGCAGAGGGCAGAAGCTGAGGGCTGTCACTGCACTGCATTGCACCCTACACCCAAAGATTTCCAAGGGCCTGTAAACCACAGTGTGGAACGTGCACATACATTGCCCACATTTTAAGCAGGCGTAACAAAAGATCAGTACAGATTTCCAGAAACAAAATGGGAGCAGACACCTAACTCAGCTTTCACCTAACAGCTACTATTAATTAAACAAATCTGATGTCTGATTAACCTCACATAAAATTCTGTGAATGGCATGAGCTCTCCTCCGTATGTGGCGCTGGAAATGTCCCATCATTTCTAGAATAATTCAGCAGTGGGGATATGAGCAGAGCAGGAAGACCAAACGGCAGTAAAAGAGTAGGAGGAAATTGGCTGCTGCTTTACCAATTTCCTGTTGGGGCTCTTCAGGCTGTATTGCTCAGGACAACCATTACAGAGGGGTTTGCAGATCTGGAAAGCTTTTATTGACCTCTCTGTAAACACAAAATGGCCCGTGAATTAAATGGGAGGGTCACTCTGAGGAAGTTCAACAGACTTGGCAGATTCTTGGGAATAAGCAAGAGCAGGGATCAAGAGGACTGACTGAAAATGTGCAGTTATTGTGCAGAAGATTCCTTTTCCTGGGAGCAAGCTACGCAGGGAGTTATAGGCCAGGATTTACAAGGCTAAGGAAGGGTGTTGGTTTTTCCACTTCTGTGACAAAAATGTCAGATAAAGACAAACTAGATTTACAAACAACTGTCTGGATAATGACAAGACATTTGCAAAGCCTTCTGTCACCCATGCAATCCCCTTTTCTCCCCATGTGTGCATGCACCTTCTCACAACTCACAACCCTGCTCATGAAATGGGACCTGAGCATTGGCAGAGCTCAGCTCACTTGGCCGTGCAGCTTTCCCCAGCCTTGCAAGCTATTTCTCTAATTACATCAAAAATTGACCAAAAAAGGGCTTCGTGAAAACACTTGGTTTATCTCACTCTCCTCTTTCTGTTTTCTTCCTTTTTCTTAGCACTGAACAATCAATATTTTCTTTCCGCTTCTTTTTGCAAGGGCTCAGAACAAGTTGCAACCATTGCCTTTACATGAATTCCCTTGTTAGTACTGGAAACTGTCTCATCCAAGTGAGCCTTGTGTCTTTGTTTGAAATTAGCTTCTTCAATTAGTTAGAAAAGCAGAAGAGATAAGGATTCTCCTGCACATCTGCATGTGAACATTTTTATTTGTCCTTTGCTCACATTTGTTTTAATCAGTGATGACTGAAAATCCAAGGAGTTTTGCAGGAGATCTACGGATTCTTGATTTGGATCATGATGTCCTTGATAAAAACCTATATCAAATAGAAGGAGTTCTTGTTACTTAATGTTCCCGGTAAATTAGTGCTGTGGATATTAGAGAGAAGCCTGACCATGAAAGTTTTGAAAAGATATCTATGTTTCATCTTGAGAGTATTAAAAATATTTTAAGGCAAGAAGTTACAATTACCTTGGAAATTTAATACATTCATTTCACCTAGAGACTCCATTTCAGAGCAGCGCAAATCTCCCTAACCTCTTCTGTTGGCACTCTTGTTTTTAAGCAGGAAACCCACTTTAGGATGTGCTGACAGAGTCAGCTTTTCTGTAACAAGCTCCAAAGGAAAACACAATTATTACAGTGTGCAAATGCTCATTGATCACGTTTCATTTTGAGGGAGAAGTCTCCAACAAGGACAGGGTGACTGAAATCTGTAGAAACACAGATGGGAGCTGCCACCAAAGCCCACTGGGACTGCCTGCACCCCATGTCCCTGCTGCATCCCCCCCTGGTTCGACCACCTTCCTGCTAACCCCATCCCACAGCTACAATAGACATCATAGCCTTCAGCGTGGGATGGAGCTGCCTCACTGGGATTTGCAAAAACAGTTTAGTGCCTGTAAAATTTCAGCTTAATCACCTCTTGGTGCTAAGCCTTGAAAATATTACCTGACAAATAATAAAAGAGGCCATGTTAGTTTAGTTGCCTCCTCTTGCAAGCACTGATGTCAAAAAGCCACCTGTCCTTGGGTGCTGCTCCCCATCTTCTGTGCCCGTCTACACCAGGACCCCATGGAAGGTGCTGACTGAATGCTGTCCTGAAGGAAACTATGTTTGTCACAGCAAGCTTTCTGAGGAGCTTTCCTGCAGAAATCCAGCACCTGACAAGCTGACAAAGCCAAAAGGCGTTTGGAATTGTGAAGTGTAAATGAAAGTTTCATGGGTCTTGCTGTGCCTGAACTCAAGGCATGAAGGAAAGAAAAGGCCTGGAGAGAAAAGAAGGTGCACTTGTGTGAACCACAATATGTGCTTCCTAATTTTACACCTACAGCTGAAGTATCCCATTTAAGAAGATAAAATCCCTTGGGGAGGTGTCAGAAGTAAATTAACCTTAAACCTGATCAGTAGTTGGTTATGGGACAACTGGGCAGCAGTGGGATTGCTCCACTGTGAGTAACTCCCAGTCTGGGGACATCACTGTGTTCCAGGTCTGACTGGCAATTGCCTCCATGCCATGCACACAAAGCCTGTAAAATCATGTGCCAGCACAGGATCAATAAACTCCATTCAGCGTGAGAAATCTTCCAAAATCAGAAAAACGATGAGCTCTTCTTTGACTGGTGATTGCCAAACATTAATGACCTGGAAAGGCTGACCAGCAGACTGAGCAACGAGCTTGTGCATGAGCTGTGTGTGTGTGTGTGGAGAAGAGAGAACGTCTTCAAAGGCAGGAGCCTCCCCTGCAGGTCTCCCGAGCCCTCTCAGATATGAAATGGAAAGCTTAGTCGATTTGTAAAAGTGAGGAAATGGACAGGCTTCACAGAACCAGAAATTGATAAAATGTAAAAATCTATATTTATCTTAATTTCCTGTGGTGACCTGGAAGTTGGAGAAGATCCTGCCAGTTTTCGGTCTTGAAGGTGAGTATACAAAATCAAGGATGCAATAATAAAATGTATGCATTGAAGCAGTAATAAATTTAGAAGTGTGTGCTCCCATATTTTGCACTATTCACACTAAGGCTTTGGGAGGGAATAAAAACAATATAATGGAAAGAGAGAGTTGCCCCAAACCTCTGAGAAAGCAGGGGAATATGAAGACTGGATGCAAAAAGTTGTTCTCAGAATGCCTTCAGGCCTGATTTTTATTTGTTTTGTTTTGCCAGTCATGAGCAATTTCCCTGCTCGATAGTCATGCTGTATCCCTATTTAAGCCCCTCTGTTGGCATAATGATTGCTTAAATACCTAAAAATATGCTGATCTCTAGTGGCACATGAGGGGCAAAAGAAAGAAAAGCAAAACAAAACGAAGCAAGAAAATAATTTTGGGAAAGCATTTCAAAGCTATCTAATCTGTAAATGATTTCCATTTGTTTTTCTTAGGAAGAGAACACATTCTGCAGAAGAGAGCCTTTAATCCTTAGCAATGTGATCAAATTTGTATCAAATAATTTTTCTTTTTACAGAAAAACAGATACTTACAGTCCTCTTCTTTCACTCAAGCGATGCTGGAGACGTTACTGGAAGAAGAAAACCCATTGCAGTGTCTGCATTCTCCTTCCTGTTAACCTTTCTCTATAAATGCAGGGCTATATGTATGTTTTCCCTTACCTATTTTCCCTCCAGAACCAATTCAGGCTGCCTACACAGTAAGCCCGGCAGTGAGCTGAGATGGATTTTGCCTTCCCAAACCACTCCGAGCAGAGCGCACATTCCCACTGGGTGCATTCATGGCATAATGTCCCCAAGCCGAAAAGGCACTGCTGGCCCTCTCAGCCCTCCCAGGGCTCAGCTCCTGCTGAATGCAATGCCTCTAAGCAGCTTCTCCTCCCGTTGCTCACTCCTGAACTTTTCTACCTAAAGTAGCGTAAATATTATTGCCGAACGCTAGGCGACTGCAAAAGGAAAGGCAGGGCGATGTCAGGTTATAATGATGTCTGTTCTTCAGCTCCCTCCTCCTGCTTCTGTCTCCTGATTTAATAAAAGAAAAAAAAGATTTAGAAACGTGGAAGATCTCTTCTCGGGTGCCTAGCACCAAAATTCAGTCTATTCTTCCTCCCTCACACACGTGCAGTGTCCCCACAGGCTTAGCATGGAAGGGCTCTTCCTAAATAACACTCAAAAAGGGTCACATCAGAAGGCACGAGATTAACTCAGTGCACCTAAACCTTTTGCAGGAATAAAGATATTTCTCATTCATCTCTTCTCCAGACACCCAGTCAATAATTTAGAGAAAGATTCCTCAATTACTGCGTTCACTTAAAAGATATCAATATCATACTTGGGAGAAAATCCTGTAAAATTCAGTGCAGTCAAGTACTGACTTTAATGTTGCCTCTTCAGAGGATGTGGAGCTGAGGCTTGCATGAGATTCCCTTGCCTGCAAAACACAGAGGAAAAGAACAGACAGCACTGGGAGATCCCCTGGCCCTCCAGGAAAAGAGGCAGAAATGAAAAGACTAGGCTTCTACTTATGTGTTTATCAAGAGTAAGAGCAAATCATTTCTATTTAAAGGAATGATATTGGCACGTGTGATTGCCAATGGTCCATTTAGTCTGGTGTCTTCTCAGCAGCTGATGTCCATACTGGGTAATTCTGAAAAAAAGAAGGGGGGAAGGAAAAAGGAAAAAGGAAAAAGGAAAAAGGAAAAGGAAAAGGAAAAGGGAAAAGGAAAAGGAAAAGGAAAAGAAAAAGGGAAAGGAAAAGGAAAAGGAAAAGGAAAAGGAAAAGAAAAAGGAAAAGGAAAAGGAAAAGGAAAAGGAAAAGGAAAAGGAAAAGGAAAAAGAAAAAGAAAAAGAAAAAGAAAAAGAAAAAGAAAGAAAGAGAAAAAAAAAAAAGAAAAAGAAAGGAAAAAAGATGTTCTGGCTCACGATAGTGAATGGGTGTGATTTTTAATTCAAATTTATACGGGATTAAAAATAGAGTGTCTTCATATTGTAACAGAAAATTATTAACAACTTGAGAAGTCAGCCTGATACTAGAAGGCTAAAAGGTCTTCTAAGTAAAATTCCTGACACAAACATGATTTTTAAGAGAGGAGATCAAAATTAAGATTCCACTGAGTGAAATTGTCACCGGCGCTGACTTTCAGCCAAGATTATGTATATGCCTGATACATTCACATATGTGTTTTCACTTGGTCAGCAGAGAGTTTGAATTTCTTATGGAGACCACCAACTTTGCTGGACATGTTTCAGTTCTGAAAAAAAAAAAAAATAGAGAGAAATGCATTTAACTCATTCATGCTGCACGGGACATGAACAATGCATCACCAAAGGCGGACATCTACCCCCAGCAGCACACATCCAACAGCATTACAACAGCAGAGATAACAGGTGTATCTGTAGGGAGAGTTTAGAGGAGATTCTAATCAGTCTAACCACTGTTTTAAAGAGTCAAATTTGACAAAGAGATGGGTATCTCACTGCACAAATCCCTGTGTAATCCTATAATTGCCAGCAGCAAATGTGCACCGTTGGAAATGCAGCCAAGCTACCAATGAGTTGCTCATCCTCATCACCCTGGGCTGTCAACTACTGCATGCACGATACCCCCCACCTCTTCAGGAAGTGTGTCCTAAAAAAAAGGTTAATGAAAAGCTTAGACGAAGATCATAGAATCATAGGAAGAGATGGGTTGGAAGACTTTAAAGCCCATCCAGTTCCAGCCCTGTTGTGCGCAGGGACACCTCTCCCAGCTCAGGCTGCCCAGGGCCCATCCACGGCCTTGGGAACCTCCAGGGGTGGGGTCTCACAGCTCTGGGCAGCACTGCCAGGGCCTCACCACCCTCTGAGTAATGAATTTCCTCCTAAGATCTGAAGACAGTGAATAATTGCCACAGATCACAACTTTCAGAAAAATCATCTTCTGCATTTTGGAGGTTCTGCAACATAAACGGGTCAGTTTCAGCATTTTGTTTCCAACTGATTAACAAAGAATCCATGGGTAATGGTTCCACCCTTGGTACGAGCACAGTTTTCATTTGCACTTCACAGGAACTCAGCTGTAATTCATTAACGTATATACATTAAAAAGGAGTTGTAGGAGAATGAAATAAAAGAAGAGTTGATAGATAGTGTTGCATTGATGGGTTCCGCTTGGTTGGTAACATCAAGTGGCAGAATGAGAACAGTTTTTAAGATATGATTAAATATAAATTTTATCAAAGGAGCAGTAAAACATTATAGCTTTAGGCTTTTTAAATTCTGTTCGCATTCTAGGATTCCAAAAATAAAGCTCCAGCTTCTTAAAATTGAATGTCTGTGTTGTATCATTTAAGCAAGCCACCATCTGAGCTACAAGGCATTTTTATCTGCAAAGCCACCCTGGCAGGATTCAGAAAGGCAACATGTGGGCTAAAGTATGTTCTCTTGCACAAAATTGTTAGGCTCCATCATTGGGCCCAGAGCCCATGGTATTCCCTGGTATGCCCTGGGCAGCCTGGTCTGGTATTAAATGTGGAGGTTGGTGGCCTTACCTGTGACAGGGGGTTGGAGCTTCATGATTCTTGAGGTCCCTTCAAACCCGAGCCATTCAAGATTCTATAGTTCTATGATATTCATCTGGCACCTCTGGAATGCAAACCCCTCACAACCTGGACCTCTACCTGGCCTGAAACCAAAGCCAAACCCACATGTTATTCCAAAAGGACGGAGAAATGCAGAGAGGCTGCTCTTGCTGGCACTTGCACACAGCCTCTTCCCAGGCTCAGACATCACCACCCATGTGTCTTCCAGTAGGTCGGGTGCAAAAAAAAGAGCCTGCCAGCTCCCCATACCTGTCCTTCCCAACTTCTGTGCCAAACTCTCCTCCTTCCTTTCTTTGGGAAGTGATGGACTTTGTGTGTGTGCACAACGCTGCGCTAGGATTTAAAGTGAATGCTTTGTTCTCACCCCAAACATACCAGTAAGTACGTAAACACGATCATCACTAATCATGCAGAGAAGTAAAAGCTACCAGATACTTAATTGTTTTAGTTTTCTAATATGGTTGTGCATTAAGGTTTCCCAATGACAGGCCAGTGAGAAAAAGATCATCCTAATTTGAGTGAGTGTGCATTCCTTAGCTATTAAAAAATACCCATATTAGTTAGTTCTTGCTCTAATTGCTGTGAAAAAAAAAATATTCTGAAAAAGAAAACAAGGGGCAAAGCAATGCATATTTACAAATACCAAAACTGGAAATAAATATTCAGTATAGCCTTGTTAAGTCAAATACCCAGAATAATAAAGCAGAACAAAGTCATTTATATAGAAAAAGCGAATGATTTCTGCATTTTGCTGCTGGTAAAGAATTGAAGGAGAGCTGATTTGAATCTTCCTTCAATCTCCCATCAATAAAACAGAGACAAGGCAGATTCGAAAGCTGATCTGGGAGAGTCATGTTTTTATAATTGCTTTTTACCCTCAGGCGTTTGAAATCCAGAGGGTCACGAGTGCCTGTGTTAGAGCTGGAGGAGGCCAAGAGGCCCAGTCAGAACCCTGAGACACAAATTAATTTGTTTGTGGTTCTCATGTCTAATTTGGGGAAAGAGAAAACTCTTTGCCACTTTACAATCTTTTAATCTAATTAAAGGGAGATACATGTGAAATATTTATGCAACCTTTAGGAGAAAAAAAAAAAAAAAGAGAGGGTGAAAAACAATTTTTGCTCAGTCTCATTTGGGAAATTTTCTAAGATATGGGAATGGAACAATTTATAAAACAAACACGGAAAAACTGCGGACAAACCGTTTCTTTGTAAGAAGCATTTGCGAAATTTCAGAGTGGGTTAAGTTCTACATTCTTGTTTTGGATTAGGAAACTCACAAAATGGCAAAGAAGCAAACCGTGACTTCTTGCCAATACATCTATATTACAGCCAATATTACGTTGGAAAAGAAGCATTATAAGCATAACTCTGCCTAGAAAACATTTAAATTATGCTGTATTAAGGAGATATAAGAGAGGAAAGTGCTATCAAGGGATAAGCTTCGTGGAAAAACAATTCAAGTTGCTCAATATTTTGCGTGCTCCAAGTGACATGTCTTTCCTAAGCAGCGCTCCAGCACAGTCTCAATCTGATTTATACCATCAAACCCTGGAGTGTCTTCTCTGTGCGCCGCAGGGCAGCCCCTTGCTCTGCCCGCTGATATCCCTCTTCCAATCGCATCTGGATGTGCAGCTCAGACCAGGCTGCTAAAAGCCACACATACGGAGTCATAGAATCACAGAATGGCCTGGGTTGAAAAGGACCACAGTGATCATCTCATTTCAACCTCCCTGCTATGTGCAGGGTCATCAACAACCAGACCAGGCTGCCCAGAGCCACATCCAGCCTGGAAGGAGCCCTGCAGTCTGCCGAAGACCAAAACAGCGTTTCAGAGTCTCACCAGAACCACCCAGACTTGGATTTAATGGGTTAGACCCCAAAACTTGGGCTGGGCTTTTCCATCGAGGCCAGACTCAGCACGCAGAGGTGCCTTGCTGCCTTAAAGTAACTCAGCTCCATGCTGGAATCCTTACGCAATCTGAAATTTTAATTGAAAAGTGGGCTGAGGTTCATAATGAAGCTAGAATCTACCATGTCCCAACATATTTTCGGCTTACAGTCCACGGAAGATCCTCGTCTAGAAGCAAGAAAACTGAGAGTAATGTAAACACATGAATATTAAAACTCCACGAGCTTTGCAACAGAGAATTTTCTGCCAGGTGAAGATGCAGCACTGTCTACAGTAGATAGTGCACTGTCTACAGTGCGCTGCTCCCCAGGCCAGGCTGCCCTCCCTTTACACTCAATATGGTGAAACTCCATTTGGGTGAAAAGCATCACACCGCGCTTCGCTTCAGCACAGCAGCTGACCCTCCCCAAAGGTCCCCTGTGCGGCATAAAGTGTTTGCATCCTTGGGAAGAGCTTAATGAAAATGGACAGTAAATCACTTGATTTCAAGTTTGCATTTGTTTATTTGGCACCTGATTATAACCTGCTCATTGACCTTGCTTGATAGGTGATGGGACACGAGATCTGACTGATGCCGACAAGCCCTGAGCACAACAAAGGCTTTTAAAACTTTACAAAATAAGGAACGGGCGAACAAATAAATCATCCCATCCTATGGCTCCTGTCCTGTAAACATGTGTGTGGCCCTTAATCACACTAATAAAAGCACTGAAGCCAAAGGGAATACCTGAGTGAGAGCGAGTTTGCAAGGCCAGGGCTTATTCCTGTAGGTTTGTCAGAGGGAGCTTGTCAAATAAACTGAAGACTGATAGCTGCTATATTTTCACTTATTATAATCCAGAAACAACATACTTGTCTCAACAAAATAAAAATAAGTCCTCTTTGAGGCTACTCTGTTTGTCTTGACAGCAAACTTGGGTTTTAAGCCAAGATTCCAGATTGTTTTTGTGAAAACATTTCCACTTGTCTGAAAGAGTATATATAATGGATATGTGATAGCGGTAATGCAATGCTGAAGTAATCTCCGGAGAATGGCCGCATCTCCGGGGACGCCGCGCTGCACTGGGTACTACATACCAGGAAAATAAAATTGGTATTCTAACAATATGGAGAATGCCTCCGATTTGTACCTCGCGAAAATACCAACCCTCATTTATAATTCAGCTGTAATGCGCGCTTCCCTTGTAGGAAGTGTTTCGCTTTGGTAGGAACTGGAAGTGACAGCTGTGAAGGCTCTTTCTGACTTCATACGGGATCAGAGCGCACCGCCGTGGCACAGCGTGCTGGAAGCAGCTGATGGGATGGGCAAGGTGCTGCAAAAAAAGCCATAATCTGGAAAATGTCTTCGTGCATTTCCTCCCACTCGTTCTGCGCAACCTTTGAAATGCAATGATAGAACTTGTGCAAGGACAAGAGGAAAAGAGGCAGGGGTGGGAGCAAACCCATCTTCACATAGGGGATGTTTCAAGACCCAGGGAAGCACGTGGGGTGTCAGTGAAGGGCTGAAGATCTCTTTGATCCCTGAATTGACCCCCAGGACATAGGCCAATGGATGACTGTTTGGGCTGCTGGTGGGTTCCTGGTGCCTCTGGTGCCTGCACTGAGCAGGTCCAAAACATACCTGTATGAAGGCAAGGGTGTTGATAATAGAGGGCTCCTCCACCCTCTAGATGAAGAGCTGTGCCATAAGCACAGCATGAAGATGGAATCTGGCTTCATTTTATTAATAAGAATAAATGAACACTGGGTCAGTAGACGTAGTGAATTTTCCAAATACTTTCTCAACTCAATTTTGACAAAAGCTGCTGGAGACGAGGGGACCTGGGGAGGGAGTGTGTGGGGCAGGAAGCCACGGCTGTCCCCTCAAGCACACGCAGAAGTTGCTATTTAAACACCGGTCGAGAATTCTGGTGACAGTTTTCAAACGTCATAGGCGCTGTGGGCCACATCCTGTTTGCCTCGTTTGATCTGAAGAGCATGGCAAGAGGCACCAGAGAACAGGTACAGCACACTGCAGACTGGTCGGTGCTGGCAGAATAAAAACGGATGCACTGGTCTGCACCGTATAAATAGCAGCAAATCCTGAGTCTTAGAGGAGAATGAAGGAACGTAGCTCTATAATGTATCACATCTGAGTGCATCCAAACATTATGAAGTGCAGTTTCCATGAAAGCTAATAGGGTTCCCAAATATGCATGTCTAAGGGCAGATTCTGGCCCTGACATTAACTATTTGAGCAATGCAAATTTTGAATTTCAGACATACATTCAAGAGGTAATCCTGGCTGCTCAGCCACTTTACTGAACCCTGGCATAAAAAAAAGAATTCAATTTTAGAATCTGTCTGTAATTCAAAAGGGGGAGAAAACAGTGTAAAATGTGTTCCTTGAAGAGAGATGCAAGTTTCTCATTTATATTCGATCTCGGATGAGATTTGGTAAATGCAGGCCCTTCCACAAAGTGAATATTATAGTGAGGCCGTAACATTTTACTAACACGAATTCATAAGGTGACCCTGGAGATCAACAATAAAACAAAATTCCATAATAGACTTAAATAGCAAAAAGGGTTCGGTGTTTCTGTTGTCTGCCCAAATATGTTTCAATCTGTACTGTTGTTCTAGGTGAGTATTTCCCTATAATCTTTCTACGTGGCCTGTGAAGAATAACACGATTTCAATCAACTAAAATCACACACAGAAAAATCACGAAGCATTCTCGATAGATGTACATTAGCTTTTTACAGCTGTCTTGGTTTTTATACCGTCTCTTACCGAGCGGATTTCCCCCTCCTTGCGTCTATAAAAGGTAGGTAAATTAAACAAATTATGAACTATGCAGTGGTTGAATACTTTGTAAAATTGTAGAACCAGCTTTTAGAAACCTTTAATGCTCCATCTCCCAGAGGTGAAATGCCAGCCTCCATTCGGGTCTCTTTCAGTTGCCCTTGCCACTTCAAAATGTGTCTGGAAACAGCTCTGCAGATGGCCTCGTATGTTTTACAGGAAATATTACTTAAACATTGGAAAGGATCGAATTTCTCCTGTTAGGAATTACAAATCTGGATTTCATTTTCTCTCTTTCCCCCCACACCCCCCAAACCATGGGAAAAAAATGTGACTGTTACATATGACACTAAGGAAGTTTTTTTTTTTTTTTCTATTTTTTAATGTGCCACTTGTTTTGGAAAATAAAGGATAAATCTTGGAAATGTAACCTGGTTAAATAAGCCCTATTCTTCACATAAAATAGTAGCTAATCGAAAAGATTTCCCAAAAGCATCAAAGCTTTTTATATACTATGGTCTGGAAAACATATTGCGTAGGATTTCTATTTTTGCTCTTTTTCATGCGAATGTAGAAGAATAATAAACTTTTCTTTCAGCTTTGCAGAAAGAGTTTCCTAACGTTTGAAGCATTTCTTACATATTGACCTTGGTTTATGTATTCTGCACAGATTCATTAAGCTTATGGGGGTTCTATTGTCAGGAAAATGGTTAGCATTAGTAAAACACACAATTAAAATAGTAGCAGGTGATGTCAGTTTTAGTAGAGTTGACATTAATGACCTGTTCATAAGGGGCAATTTCCACACTAATGTCATGTTCTTTAAATGGAAATAGCCAGGAATACACATTTTCCATGTAAAATAACCCTTTTTGTAATTCATTAAATTCCCTTTCCCCCTATATTTAAGTAGACACCTTTCCAAGAGGGAGTAGAATTCCAAATAAAGACATAGGAAATTAAAATCAGCGTTCCCACAACTAGTCTACTTAATATTCATATGCAGGAAAAGATCCATAAACTCTTTTTTCTTCTTTTTTTATTAACAAAGGAAACAAACTCCCCCTGACAGTCCACTTCTCCCAGCAGTGCAGTGACTGCCTTTGTTTCGGGTTGGAACAAAATACTCTCATGAAGCCTTGCACGCAAGAGCCACTAGTGGGGCAGGGACACACACAGGAGTGAATTTATGTGTCCCTTTCAAGAGGATCCACCTCCACCTTCATGGGTTGGGATGGTGCCCAAGCAATGCACGGATGGTGGAGGTCCTGCCGAGCCCCTGGAGCCA
>CM060566.1:21552500-21600000 GCA_030625065.1 Alectoris magna | reverse complement strand
TCTGAGCTTGCCCCGTTGTGCTGTGCAGGTAAGCAAAATGCTCCAAATATTCAACAGGGTGAAAAAGTCAGCCTGGCTCCCTCAATTGCAGGAGAAGAATTCATTCCTGAGAAAAGACACTTTTTTACCTGACAAGTGAGAAAGTGCCTGTTAACCAAGTGTCCATGGTAAAGGACAGGAACACCTTTGGGATAATCAGCAGCTACAAAGGCTGGTTGTTACAAGCCAGATTTGGTGTGTGCTGCACATCTCGTGCCCCTGGAACTGCTGAACCTCACAAGCTGTTTGTACCAAACCCTCCTCGCCTGTGAAATATCGCTCGCATATAGCACAGTATGTTCGGAAATGCCTTAATGAAGCACTAAGCATTTATTGAACTTCACTTACTTTAACTGCAGCTGGTAAAAGGTTTCCTTTATTGTCCAGCCCCAGAGGACAATGGTGAAACCAAAATTTCCATGAATGTAAATTCCAGCTTCAGCTAATTTTGATGACAATGACTTCTCTTCTTTATGAGGTGCATAATGAGCCGGACCACAGTCTAGCCAAAAGCCATGACAAGCTCCAAGCATGCCCCAGTGGCCATCAGCGCTTTCTGTACCCACGGCTTAAACAGAGACTGCCTCCAGTCAGCGTACATGAAGAACCCAGCTCGGCAATAGACAAATGACTCTTTTGTTTTACATTCTTTTTTAATTAGCCTCTTTTTAATGACCTGAGTTAATAAGTGTCAAAAGGTGCAAAACACAGCATGACTTCATTTTTAAAAGAGAGCATTTGCCTTTAATCTCATAAGTAAAGCAAGTGCCCTCTTTAAATATCAGCTGCAGATCCAGATATTATATTGTACAGTGTAAGAGTTTGCTGTGTACAGTGAATTCCCTGTTCCTCACTCAGATGGCTCAGGCTTCACAAACCTAATCATACAGCCCCATTTGGTGAGGCTCTCTCTCCCTATTTTACCCACACCTTCCTGAATGTATGTGTTATTTCAATGTCAAATTGCTAGAGCACTGATTTAAAAAAATATTTGAAAGCTTATCTGTTTCCCAAAGTTCTCTCACCTAGACTGGGACCTAGAGACAAAATTATTTTAAGGAAAAAATACACATCAACTGCCACTAGAAAGGAATAAAGGATCCTGCTGAGAGCAGTAGAATTCCTTTTCTTAATTTGCCATGGATTTAGAAACTGGGCTATTTTACTGTTTACGAGGCTCTTTTCCCATGGGCAGCTCATCCCAAAGAAGCAGCCAAAACCCCTCCAGGTGCCATATTCCTCCTGTTTTCCCAGAACCCCCTGCCTCTGCCCTCCCTTGTAGGATTTTTGCTTCCTCCAACTTACTTGCTATTCAAAAAGGACATTCAAACATGGAGATGAATTAGCACTTTGTCTGTAAAACATAGCAAAAGCTACAACAACTGGTAATATTTTTGTACTCAGCACAAATTGTACTGGGATGGGCCAAAGTCTTCCTGTAAGTGACACTGCTCCCGGCAAGGATGTAAGAAAACCCCTTGAACCCAAAAAAAAGCTGTATGGGAGGGAGCAGTGGTGGCACATTCTCTGTTTATGCCCATATCCTCATCATGGAGAACAAGCACAGTCTCCAGTTTTTCTCTAATGGAGTATGAGGGTAGTGAAGCACTGGAACAGGTTGCCCAAGGAGGCTGTGGATGCCCCATCCCTGCAGGCATTCAAGGCCAGGCTGGATGTGGCTCTGGGCAGCCTGGTCTGGTGGTTGGCAACCCTGCACATAGCAGGGGGGTTGAAACCGGATGATCATTGTGGTCCTTTTCAACCCAGGCCATTCTATGATGCTGTGATTCTATGCCAATCACATCACACAGCGTCAAACTATTCTGTTATACTGCAAGCTCTCAGATTTGGTGGAGGCTCCAGCATGGACCAAGGACAGTGTTCATGGCTCAGCCTCATCTCCCCTCCAAATAGGATTAAACCCCCCACTTCCAGGAGTGAAAACGCAGGAGACTAATTCACAGAGTCACTCGACCTCTTTATAATATTGATCTTTTCCCGCAGCTAACAAAGAGAAAATTGTCTAAATGCTACAGTACATCTGCAGAGAGACACAGAGATCATAAAAGAACACAGAATATTACAGCAATGCTGGGGCTCTCCACAGAGCTGTGTGAACTCCTCTTGCTTACCAGGAGGTCACAGGGCTGGGAGCATTTCACTGCAGACGTCCCACCATCCTGTTTGTAAATCCATGCCAAACTGAAACAGAGAAACAAATGTATTTGCAGGTAATTAGAGATGTTGCATGAAAGGTAGAGTTTGCCTCCTTCCTTCCTTCAGACAACCACATTTTTTTCTATAGGGCTAAATATTCCTGACTTTACTGGGCCGGGGTCATTAAGCAAAAAAGGTATACTACAATAATAAAATTATCAACGGAGCTTTTGACAAGCAGTCATGTGCTTGTAAATGAAATTTATTTAGGTGCCACTCAAAACATTGTAATTAAGAGGTACAGAATGTATTACCAGATGGTTCCTGTTTAGTATCTATTTCCTTTAGAGAACAAGGTGATTAGGGAGAGCACTAACTGGTAACTGAGCACCGCACGCCCCACAGCCCTGAGCCAGCGCCTCTCCGACTCAATTAAAACTCCACTTGACTTCCACGTGGACAAATTAGCTCCACCCACTATTAATCGATTTCCTCGCATACTATTTTCACCCCCCTGTGAAACTTCCATATGTTTGGTCAAATAACTTTCACGCTCACAGATCCATGAGGCTATTCAGAACTGTGGTATTTTTACCACTCGCAGGTACACCTAATTAAGACCTCTAATCAGACCCTTCTATATTTAAATAATTTAAAAGCAGCAGTAAGCAACAAAGAGGACTTTTCAGTTCCAAGCACAACACAGAAAACCAGACATCCCATTGAACGCTGGCGGCTCGGGGAAAAGACACCTTTTATATACATGAAAGAATCTCCATCAGCCAAAGTGAGGCTTTGCTGCTCTGCTCTCCCCTTCCCATTCACACGTGATCTCTATTAATCATTATTTAATCCTCCGATTGCGTAAGTATTTTTATTTTTAACTCACATGACTGGGATTTCCAGCATGATATGAAGTACTCTCGGATGAAAGTGTTAAACTTACACTGGGAAAACAGAAATTATATTTAAACAGAAAATATTTTCCAGCGGAAAATGGAAAGGCCCTTTCAGAGCAACAGCTTCTTTTACTGCAGTGAACTGGCATGGGTCACGCAGCTCTCACTGCTCTGAGTAATCCCCTGGAAGTTTTCATGTCAACAGGAATTGAAAATTCAGTTCAAACCTCCCCCCAGCCTTGCAAGGTGCTTACGAAACCCGTCGGCCTTCACTCAAGGCATGCAAATAGCTCTGTGCTTACTTCAGTGCAATTACTGAGAGGTTTGAAGCCAAGCACTTGTTTGGATACGTCACATCACCACATTGCATCCCCCTAATGGAGACAAAACTTGTTTTTCTCCACGTTCAAAGAGAATGGTATCAGAGAGACAGCCTCAAAGTTGTGTCTTCTGCTGTCTCCATAGACTCCTACATGGGGCTGCACGCGCTCTCCAAAGCCCCACAGCATATTACTGCTGCCAGTAATGTGACTTCCCTGTTTGTTTTGTTTTGTTGTTTCAGAATGTCACCCTGGAAAGGTGAATATCAGCATAAGGGGAGAAGGTTCTTTCCTGCATACAAAGTCTTTGAAGCTATTGAGAAAAACCATGGGATGGTGGTCACTACTGCCCAACCACACCCCTATAGGAGTTGGGTGCTGCATCCCTGCACTCCACAGCCACAATACATTATGCTGCTCCACCCATACACAAAGCAATACAGCACATGGGAGGTGAGCTGTAGAACCACCCAAGGGATGTTCCCACTTCCAGCACCACATGCGGGCATTTCCCAATGCTCGTGCAACATTCATGGGGTAAAGGATGCAAGCACTTAGAAAATGAAAACGGGAGGTGTGTGATCTGATTGCTTAGATCAGTGCTGGGCTAGGACTACACCCCTCACGAGTGCCTCCAAGGCTTCACAATCCAGTGTTGCCAACTCCAGTTGCTCCCAGTAAATGGGAGCAGGGCAAAGCACACTGACCAACCTGCCCTCAATTTTTTGTGCTCAAGTAGTGTTCTGCCGTTCTGCCCTCTCTGCCCAGAGAGGTTGTGGAGGCCCCATCCCTGGAGGCATCCAAAGCCAGGTTGGATGGAGCCCTGGGCAGCCTGGTCTAGTATTAAGTGGAAGTTGGTGGCCCTGCATGTGGCAGGAGGGTTGGAGCCTGATGATCATTGAGGTCCCTTCCAACCCAAGCCATTCTATGATTCTGCGATGCTATGATTCTACGATTCCTACTGCCTCTTCTGGAGATTTATTTTAAAATTGAAAATCTTACTATCACCCAAAAAACTCCTACACAGCAAGCATCGAGCTCTTCCTGAAAAATTAATACTGCTTAACTTTCTGTTCAGAGGGAAAATAATGTACCGATTAGGTGCAAAATAGAAATAATGAAGAAATGCACGTGTGCATTTGTATACACACAGATAGAGAGGTAGTCCGTAGTCCTAATAACTTCAACTAGGTCACGCAGATCCCATTTTTTTATTCTGTATGTTCCCTTAAACTTAGATAAAATGCAGCATTTTTTCAACAATTCGTCCTGTGCAGTGTTTTGAGTCGCAGTAAGTTTCAATTAGTTGTCCTCATTCCATCACACCGTATTTAGTCCAGGCACATCAGCTGTGACTTGTAAACTTCCTTCTTCTTTCATCAGATGCACAAAATCACGTCATAGCTTCTTTTTTCTTTTGCAGACACAGAACTGTCCTAGGAATTTAGATTTTCCAAAGGCGGTTTTGATCTATAGATTTCCGATGTATTTGCCAGGATAGCACACACGTCCTGGTCCATCTTGCACGCAGAAGTGGCAGAATTTCAGGGTCAAGTCATGTGAGCACACAGCAGGAACCACAAATAATTGATACATCCAGTGATCATTTGTAAGTTGTACCCTCTAGAATCATAGCTGTATGCATTTATAACTAAAGCCAATAACTTCCAACACGTTCCCCGTGTCAAACAGAAAGCACAGGGTTGCTTCCTCCCCCATCAAACAGCACCGAGAGCATTTAAAACAGTTTCTTCTTAAGCTGTGCAAACTTTAATTTCAAACCAAACGATCCTCTCTGTATTCCAAGCACTTTTTTTTTTTTTCCCTCTGACACATTTTAATGACAATAATTTTGTAAATTGTCAATACATAATCATATCAGCTCATGCCTGCTTTTCAATCGGCACCTCCAGCTTGCATTAATTAAACAGCCTGCCTGACACCGTATCATCTCGGTAAACAAACCAAGTGAGATTTTCAGAAGCCGCGGCTCAAACTCTTTTCTGGAGATCGGTTATTAAGCTGCAGGTTTCTGTTTCATTTGCCTGCCTTTCACTTTAAAGCAAGCAGCAGCCACTGAGAACACAATAATGAAAGAGGTCATGGAGCACCAGTTGTGCATGAAAGATGCGAAAATTTACTGCAAATGAGACAAGAGCAGTAAATTCATTTTTATTCAAATTACTGTCATCATACATTACCACTTCTCCTGTAAACATTGTGCTTCAGACAGTGTGACAGCATATTATTATTTGCGAGATTATACTATTATTAAGCTATTAACATGTCACCTCCTGCTTGAAACAATGACTCAGCTTGGTACTGCATAATAGGACAAGTTAGGGAGACAAGGCGAGGTGACGGAGAGGTTAGTTGTAAGAAGGGAGGCCATGCATAGAGTGACAGCTGGCACTTAAAGGCTAACATTTATTCAAAAGAGCCCACATAATGAGGATGCGATCGGCTTTTATTTACATACTGTACCCGTCCACTTCCCACAAACTCGTTCTGCTCCTTTCCCCCATTGCAAAGGGCCCTTCGGAACGGCAAAGGAGTCACCTTGCTGCGCAGTGACATCAGTGCTGCTGGGAGGAGTACCCGCAGGTACTGCTTCGAGGTCCTCAGGAGGCTGCCAAACACTAAAATGCCATGGCTTGTAGGCTTTGGGGGCTTTCAGGGCAAAGATACCATGAAAGTTTCAGTGCATCAGATGGCACGTTTCACTTCTGCATGACAGTCCCCTCCACAGCCTGCTGCTTCCCAAAAGCTTCACTGTGCTTTGTGGGGATGTTTCCCGGCCTCATCCAGTGGCCAGTCCATTCCAACCCAAGCCATTCTATGAGTCTGTGACGTGATCCCAAGATTCCCCCATGCATGGCTTTCATCCTGAGCTTAGGTGGTCCAGAACCACGTGCCAATACTCCCAGACATTTTCCCCAGCATATGTACCCTAAGGTAAAAATGAATTGATTCCCATACTCTGTCTTATTACTTTTCCCCTCTGACTTCTCCCTTTCCTCTCTGCTCCTTACGAAGTTTAAGCATATTTATGTAAGTATTCTTCCTTAAGCCTTTGCTACTCTCTTGCCAAAAGAAACAACAAAAAAAAAGAAAACAAAAAAAAAACACCCCATCATTTTGTAAAACAAAGCAAGCACCAAGTGTTTGATGCCTTGGAAGCTCGGGCAACAAGCACTGTTTTGTTAGCTTTGTCCTTAAACAACAGAGTACCTTAGCAACATGGATATGCAGTGTCCACACAGGGAAATGCTTAGCTTTCCCCTGCTCTGTTCCCCTCACTTGCTGACCACTACTGAAATCACCCCAAACCCTCTTGCTTTGGTACAACAAGAGCTCAGCCCCTGTTCCTGGTGTTGTGGTACATCTCTGTGAGCTCTGGGCTGCCTGGGTGCCATCCCATGGCACTTAAGGAGCTGAGCCCAGGAGCTGCCCAACCCTGGAAACAACACAGATTAAAGCCTTACCAATGAACGTAGCCTCAGATGGAAGCTTTGCCCATCTGGGCTTGGTGTTGCCCATTTATTGGACATTTCCACTAAACAGGGCAGGAACAGGCTGTTTGGGTGATCATGCTGGGGTCCTTTCTATCACAGACAACACGTCCTATAATCCCCTGTCATCAGGCTTTGCTTTAAGAGCCGTTAGTGGTTTTTCACATCGTTACCCACATATGGAGGTTGCTGCACGGTTTCACTGCTTTGATATCAGAAACCTTCTCCCAAATTTCTAGCCTTTGTGTAGTTGCAAGTAGCTGATGCCTATTGGTTGTGGAGCAAGCTTTATCACACCGTCCTTTTTTTTCCTCCCCTTCTGAATGCAATGATCAGGTACACTAGTATCAGTAGTCTACATTTCACCTCCTACTTCACAAAAAACAGGAGTTTTTTCTTCTTCAATATGAATTTGTTTGCCAAAACCATCTTCCCTTTGCTCATTCTCTGGATGTGTTGGGTTGTTGTTTTTTTTTTTGTCCCATTTTGACGTGCGTGGTTTTCTTTGCCTGAATGGCCAAAGATCTGTTGGTGAGAATGTCCTGATCACACAGATCAGCGCTGCAAGTGTTTGCTGCATTTTATCACACAAGCAGGACTGGTATTGACCGGCTTGTTATTTTAGGAAAATAAACACTCTTCTTTTAGGAGAATAAATACCCTTCAAGGTCATCCACGGAATTAATAATACTCCAGCAAGGTTGGAAGCAAGGGGCTTTGCTCCCTTGCCCATTGATATTGCCTGGTTGGCTGGCTCCAGGTCAGCACCAGTGCTGCCAGCATCCCTTGGTGAAGGTGCCGAGGCTGTGCTGGCACACCCAAGCTGCTGGGTGCAAAGCCAAATTGTGCAGCAACTCTGCCAAGCCATGCAGGTCCCTATTGAAAGCGGAGGGGATGACATGGAGGGAATGACATGCAGGCCTGCTGGAAATCTTCCCTGTAGCTACCTGTGCCACCAGCATCACTGGAGCCATCTGACCTTCATGGGTACCACCCTTATACCATCTCTCAGAGACTACAATAAAAAATCAGGCTCGGGAATCTTAGGCTTGGCTCATAACAAGGCCCATAGATAGAAGCTATATTCAATTTGCATGATGTGTACAAAACAGAACTGGTAGCTAAATAAGAGCTCGGGGGCTGAGCTATGGTGTCAGTTTTAAAATTCTTACCTACACAGATATATGGACCCCTGCTTCCCATCAAAATTATTAAAGTTGGACAAAATTCAGAATAAGAAATCATTTCTGTGGTTTTTAATGTGGCCAGTGATTGCTGCTCCCCAGTGCTCTGACAAAGGATCAGCACTGGAACCCTTAAACACTGAATTTTCCCAGTGCACTGCAAACGCACGTATAAACACTGGGTAACCTTAGGCTTCATCAAGGTTCAAAACACAGCTCAGCACCTCTTAAAACACTTTTTAGTTTACACTGCTGCAGCATAAGCTTGCATTTCCTTGCATGGCATTAGGCACAATTTCATTCTTAAATTTTAACCGAGATGATTGAGTAGGAGCTCAAAAATTGCTCTTAAGTACAAATCAGTGGTGTTATAAGAGCACGCAAAAATCGCAAGGGAAAATGGGGACAAAAATGCTAAATCACAAAATCAGCAAAAAACTAAAGCTGTGCTGCATTTCCCCGAGCATAGCCATAGATTACTCGGGCTGCAAGAACTGAAAGAGGATACGACAGTAAAAGATGAGAGCGCGATCTCGTGTCCTTTGCACTTCCATCATAATTGCTAACAGCAGTGCTTGTCCCAGTGCTTAATTATACCGTGCTGCAAGCCATCCGAAGACAAAGATGTTAAAACTTAACAGTAATAAGGGAAAAAATAAAAATGCAGGTAACAGATCAGCTGCAGACGATGAGGAGATACCAGCAACGTGCCAGCCAGCAAAGGGGTGGTCCTCTGTGCCGCAATGACGAATACTTGATTTCATGCACCAAAGTTAGATGAACCAAGTCAAACCATGTGCGTGGCAGTGCATGTATTCACAGAGAGACGTGCAAACCACACACAGCATTTCATTACATATTTGCAGCACTCACGATCTGTTTTCATACAAACATCCTCAGAAGACCCACGTCCGTAGCTGCCTTCTCCCAAAGAGGTCATGGGATGAGCTGCACCAGGCTGAGTTCCCCACTCCCCCCATGCAATCGCTCCCACCCTTCTCCTTGGGACTGCAAGACCTGCAGAAAGCTGCTGACGGCCGTCACCGAAGGCACGGCAGCCTGCTCTGGCTGGGGATCGCCTGTGCTCACCACTGATTAGACTACATTATTTCTATTATCCTATTGGGCTTCACACTAGGAATAGAGGCACTTGCCCTTATTTGAAACTAGCAGACACCAGGAGAATTTGCTGATTGCTAATGAGAAAGCGAAGGTTTTGTTGATATCATCTGGGACGTTCTTGCTGTGGTCTGCTATTAAGATCTGGAGCTCTACATAACACACCATATTAAGCAGGCAGTGACTTTATTATGGGATCAGTATAACTTTTCATGTCTGGTGTACTCCTTTAGCCTGGGCTAAAACACCTTTTTCCAGAATATGAAACATAATATCTTAGTGCTAGCTGCATTATTTAAAAAGGGGCAATGTGGTTCATAACTTTACATTTATTGCATACTTTTAAGCCACTTGACCCATATAAATATTACTATAGAGTTGCCCTCAGTTATTAAATTCTTATTGCTTATAAAAAGGGCAGCAGGAAGTATATAATCTATAGATGAAGGTGTGCTTTTTTTCAGGGGGAGAGGGAAGAATAAAAAAATGAGGAAAGCTGGAAACAAATGTGTTTTGATCCCAGCCACAGCCTTGAAGTTAATACTTTCTCTGGCTTACAGCAAAAGTCTGTTTATTTAAATGTCAAGAATCAGGTACCAGTGGGGCGAGCGGGTCCCTACCTTCGTGAAGTTGAACTGGAAACCCCACCTCTTAAAAGAAATTGTTTGCAGAAACTTTGTCGTCTTTATTACAGCCAAGGCCAGGTACAAAATGGCACAGGAGTGTTTGCTGTCGTTCCAGGACAGCCTAGGCTGCCAAAGGGAAAGCATGTTGCTTTTAGGGCAGTTTTGCAATGGTTCCCACTGGCCAGAGCCCTCTTTGGGCTGCAGGAACCCCTCGGCACAAGCCGTACCCTCACACTGTCCGTGCTTTCTGCTTTGCACGTGCACGCCAGCATGACAGGGAGGACAACACATTAACATAGGTAATTTTGCTTCAGAGTAGCTTGGGGCAGAACCTCCAGACCTAGAGGTTACTGCTGTCAGAGCAGGACCTTTTTCTTCCTGTCACTTCTTTCAGAGATGAAGGGAAAGATTTCCCTTAGCCTACAGCATTTAGCGTGCAAACGCTCCTCCACAACATTTTGAAACTATAGAAATCATGAAACCAGCCTGTGACCTTCCATTTCAGTGACAGTACAGGAATCCCTTGAGCGGCGGAGGCATCCTCTGATATTTGGAAAAGTGTCATGTTTTCTTTACAGAGAAAACTGTCATATTGTTGTTGGCATAAAATACAACACTTCCTGGAGTTGTGATTTCCTTGTTTGCTACAAAATGTCACCTGGGCAACTGACATGTTTGTGTTTTGCTTAGAGCAACTTACCGCTTATGATATTCAAATCTGGTTGATATTGATACCTTAAGCTGCGCTGAAAGGGGCGGCAATTACAGACGTCTGAGATTCCTCAGGAAAAGGCGTTTACACTGAAAGATGCAGACCCGTATGAAAATGGCAATCCAGCCGCAAGTTAAACACAGCCCTTACGTAATTTGCAGCCTATTGATGTGCCACGCAGCCGTTCTCCGAAAGGAAGAAGTCTGAGCAAGAAGCAGGCTGAAGTAAATGAGATGCTTCCCCAAAATAAGCAACTGAGCCTTCACAGGGAAGGAAAAAGAAAAAGAAAAAAAAAAAAAAAAGAAAGAAAGAAAAGGGAAGAAAAAAAAGGAAAAACAAAATGCTCAGCCTGAAGCAATAATAGGCAGTATAGCTGCCTAGGAAAGCACGGGGCTTTTAAATCATCCCTGCACTTACATCCAAAAGTACAGCGAGGTTTTAATCTACGCTAGCACAGCCTTCTTACGGCAGTGCTTTTTTGAGGCAACTTTAACCATAGGGCCAACGCCTTGCTTTAAATACCTGAGATTGCATTCCTGGTCGAATAATAATAATAATAATAATAATAATTGGCACCTATAGTTTTGAGTGCATCGAGCAGCAAGTTGGACTGCAGTTGTGGGTGCTCAGCAGTGTCCCTTCATTTTGCCACCACCGAAGAGCTGAAGGAAGGGAAATTCTGATCAGTTAAAATCACCAAGTGGTTTTAAACTAAGCACAATTAAATTCTTTGACTACACAAAGCTGCCATAGTTGGGGAAGCTGAATCGTTAAAGCATATCATCAGACGATCTTCAAAGCATATTTCACAAACGAAGCAGTACGGGTGCTGGAATATTTAAGGGGTATTTTGCGTTTTTGGGGGGAGATTTCTTTGCTAAAGACGTCTTCAAGGCAGACAGCAAAAATGACCCCCTCCGGTCTGGCAGCAGACAGGGGCTCTGTTTGCTCCTTTCCAGTAAGTAGTTAATTAAACCGACTGTGACATGTGGGTGTAAAATACAAACAAACTTCAGTAGGCACATGGATATCTGTATGTCTAGATATGTTTATCTCTGAGCATTACAGTGATTTTCTCTGTATGAGCTCCGGGTGAAGCTACACAGATGCAGAAACAGAATAATTGCTTCTCAAAAGAAGCAACAACAACAAAAAATCCTTTTCAAGTGAAAGAGAGCCCATTGTGTTTGAAGTCGTAATGAAAAAAAAAAAAAATAATAATAATAATAAATCCTAAAATTATCCCCACTTAGCGGATACCCTGCTTCATTTAGGAGCTAAGTCTTTTCAATGAACAAGCAATTTTTTTTAACAGATTTACATGTTTTGTAAAATATGTCAAACAAACTAAAGAGAAGGTCTCCTAATTACTCATCAAACAGCCCCGCAGTCAGCGGGGAACGCCGCCGCAGCGATGCGCTGCGCTGATGCTGGGGCAGACCCGAATTGCTGCTCTCGGATACACCCGCAGAGCTCTGGCAGTGCTGCTGGGCCCAATCCTGCCCAGATTCACCGCCGGGTCAGCCCAGGGCTTCCGTACAAGGAGAAGCAATGCCACATGTCTTTTTTTTGCAATGTGCAGGAGGTTAAACCTGCACTGTTTAGCATGCAAGTGATGAACAAAGTTTCACATCCACGCAGAACCTTTTCTTTTTTCCTTTTCTATCTTGCCCTTATGCAGCATCGACCACAGCAAGGATAATGAGAAAATATGCAGAACCGCTTCCCGGTTTTAACGCGGAATTACGTTACATCCCTTTTGGTAGGGACGGGAAAAAAGCCCCCGTCAGGCATATTAATGACTGTCCCTCTTCACAAAGCTGCTCTCTCGTCTCACCGTTGGAATTCATTTGAAAATAAGAATGCTGCTGAATTAGTGGCTTTCCTTTCACATGCAGGAGGATGTTATCTGATATTATACACACATATCTCTTTTTTTCTGGCTCAGTAATCATAGCAAAATTCCTGATTCCTTTCTAATCCTTACATTGCAGGGCCCTCTTATCCCGCTCTCCCTCTTCAGCCAAAACTCTTCCTCACTTCAAACAGGAATTTTGGAGGCAGCAGCTCCGCAGTAGGGCTCACGGTTTGTAACTTTTCATGCGTCCCCTAAAGGGAGCGTGTGATGTTTGGCATGTCCCCAGCACAAGACATTTTTAAAGGTATATTTAAGACATGTATTTCATACCGTGGAGTATATGTGGCAGAGTTAATAGCAGTGTATAAAGCTTTGGGAAAATCCACAGCCTACAGTGGTCTGAACCTCACCGACTGTCAGCCTCGCTCCTCTGGCAGTCCCTGCCTTCAGACAGCTCCCATTTACTCCTTCGGTCTGGAGTGTTCTTAAATTGGATAATTATCCTACGTGCCCCACAATAGCAGAAAACAGCATTAGGTCAATAATGCCACCACAGCCAAGAACAGAATTGGACCCTTAATTGTCACTCTCTCCTGATTTATTCTGTAATTCATATTTTCAACAATATGCAATGCATTAGCAGCGCAGAAAAACACGCAGTGACTACTTGGGTGGACTTAGGATTCTCGGGTTGTTCTCAGACAGATGGCTTTTTTTGTGAGGGGCTTTTTTTTTTTTCCCACAGTTTGCTCTCACTTCTGTTGGAGCTGGTCTAGTACTTTCATAGGGTTTTTAAGATAAGTAGAAGATTATTGGTCACGCTCCTTGAAATTCATCACGGAGCTGGGCTAGCTTTGACTGCACTTTGTTATTTGTTGCCTTTCTCCACAATGGAAAACGTTCAGGACACACACCCTTCCAAGGTCTGTAGAGAGGAAAACAGTCTCTGCAGAATCTGCCTTAACATCAGCTCCTGTAGGCTCCTTAAATAACTTCTCTCCAACATGGCAATATTTCAGTAGTCTGCTAAAAGATCCTTGTTAACAGGAGGGACCCCGTATCTCATAACCAGGTTTTTATTACAAATCCCAGGGATGTTTGCTCTATAGATACAAAGGAAACTTGCACTGTCTTGACTTTCTTTTTTATTTTTTAAGGTAAATGTTCAGGAGTTTGTGTTTTTTAAACTACATATATTCGGTAAATGCAATTACCTACCTTCTACTAGCAGAACTTTATTTTCTTCCTTTATAGTAATATATAGATCTGAAATTCCAAGGGTTTCTGGTGCTTTTCAGCTGTCACCTCTAGTCAAAATCATGGAGTTCAGCTATAAAAAAAATTATATATAATAAATTTAACTTGACCTAACTGGAGGTTTTTAAAGCAAGCAGGTTTTTTGTTGGTTTTTTTTTTTGACATTGAAAAAAAAAAGAAAAAAGAAAAGAAAAAAAAAAATCTGCCACTATATTATCCACACATCTCCTTGCTTCTATTTACACTGCAAAACAATTGCTTTCCAAAACGTGTTCTGAACTTCAGTCCCTGTTAATATGTGAGACATAGAGCGGTTCGAAGAATATACTTTTCTAAGGCACTTTGCGATGGCTCAGGTCACAGACTGAGGCCAAACGGCGACATGTGACAGGCAGCACTGCCCATACATATGCACACATATGTACGTGGGTTGAGGAGACACACATTGTTTGAGTGCGAAGGAACCCCCCCCCCCCCCCCCCCCTTATTTCACCAACCTGCCCATGCAGTCCCAGTCGCGCCCAGTGACACCCCATGGCCCCCGTTACAGATGAGCTGCTACGTAGTGCTTACCGGGCTATTTGATACACTGAAGTAAACTTTCATACTAGGGTTCAACTTTAATCAATTTTTTGTTTTGCGGCCTTTGTAGATTGAGTCTTTTGTTAAGAAAGGACGTCTTGTTTCCCAAACACGCCAGAAGTAATCGCTGGCATCAGAGTGCCACCAAAAGGCAGGAGAAGAAATTAGCAGCCACACACTGACCTTTGCAGAGACAGCTAAGGTTATGCACATAACATTTGCTTGTTTACTTTGCAAAATAAGCAATGAGTTGGAAACTCCGAGCTTAGCAAGCGTCTCGGTACACCTGAAAAGCAACACTGACAACAACAGCGAAACCCACGGTTGTTATTATTTTTCTGTTGTTCTGCGTGGAGACCGTTATCTGCTCTGCTCCATATCTATCATGATGCAACTTTAATAACGTTAGCCAAGACTGCTCAGAAAATCACAGCTGTAGCTGGAGGCAAAAGGGAAAAAAAAAAAAAAAAGAAGAAAAAAAAAAAAGGGAAGGAAAGAAAGAAGGGGGGGGGGGGGGGGGGGGGGAGAGAAAAAAAAAGCTAAAATGAGGTGCTTCTCCCAAGCCTCACCTAGTGAGCTGAGTATTGGCTTATGCGTGAGAATAAGCAAACGAATCGATCGCTGCAGTAGGTTGATGGCTACTGGTCGTTTTGATGGATATGACGGTAAAAAAAAAGTCCAGATTGGTTCACAGTGGACCTCAAACCATGTCAGCTAAAACCAAAGAGACAAAAAAGTGACAGCTGCGGAGAGTACACTGCAGGCAGTCAATGGTTCCTGTGATTTATTGTTCCATCTGCCTTGCCGCTGTGAGGACAAGTTCCCCCTGATTTGGTTAAAATGAAAAGGACCTCAGAGAGCACAACGTGTTTTTTGAAAATGTGCAGAAACTATTTTTTTATTTCTTGATTTATGTGCCTTTCCCCGTCCATAATGTTTGCACCAATTGTTACCCAATAATGCTTACTGAAAAATGTGAAGCTTCCCAACCACTAAGAAACCCTCCAGACCACCCCCACCCCTCCACCCCATTGCACGCACACACAAAAAGAGAGGAGGGGAAAAAAAAAAAAAAAACACCCTACCAAAAAAAAACCACCCACCCACATAAATAACCCACGCTGCCAAGCACAAGCCAGAAAACTAGTTTGTCTATTTTTTAACCTTCCCGATTTTCAATTAACAGCCACATTTCTGCATTTCGGAGCATGGCTAAAAGCAGGCAAGGGTGCCTTGGCTAGGCAATGGGTGCCACAGCAATGTTAGAGTTTAAAACCAGATGATAAATTTTCCTGAGCCACCCAAGTGCAATGGCCAACAGTTCTGATGAGAGGTTATCGCCGGGGTTGCACCTTTACAGTATTTACCCTGGAACTTTGGGCTGTGTCTCACTTGAAAAGAGACGCTTCCTTCATGTGGTTGCTGCAGCTTATTACCCCATTAAGAGCAGCCCCGCACACCGCGTCTGTCGGGGTTACACTGAGGCCTAATCAACGTGCAGAGGTGTAGCACAACACAAATAATCTCCTCCTCAGGGAAACCCCAGCGGCAGCCTGAGAAACGGCCGGGCCTTCCCCGGGGGGATTCAAGTATGCCGCCGCAGAAATACAGTTAATGTTTTAATACATTTATGGAGCATAAATCATAAATGAAGTGTTAAGTATCCAGTACTCTCTAAAAAGTTTTAACAAACACAAGCAAATTGAATGAATCTGGCGGGGGGAGGTATTGATAATATTCCGTGTGCATCACACATTGGGAAAAATGGATTTGGGGTCTCGGAGACCCACACCATCCCCGCGGGTGGGATGGCTGCCCATAGACCTGCACTGAGCGCAGCCACCGGAGCCAAGGGCCGGCTCCTGCTCTCCCCCTCCCAGAAATGTTGAACACAGATCAGCACATTTTTCAGCACATTTCCCATGAAGAGGTCTGTTGGTTTTGCCGGTGCGTGGCGAGGGGTGCGGGGCCCGCCTGAGCTCAGGGTCCCCCATGGCCTGACCCTGCGGCGGCCATTTCCTGACTTCAGGCCTCCATGGGCCAGGCGGGCCGGCCCGCTGTCAGGAGCCGGCCTCGTCTCCTGCGCCAGGATGTTGGTTTTGCCTCTCAAGTGTTTCCTGAATTTGTGAAAAATCTTTTTTTTTTTTTTTTTTTTTTTTGGCTGGCAGTTGTATGTGGCGGCTTCTTGTGCAAGAAGCTCATTTGCCCCTCCCTCCCTGGGACCATGCAGTATGGGAGGGGGGGAGAAAAGAAATAAATAAAAAAATAAAATTGATATGTTAAAAAAAAATAAATGGAAAAAAAGAGAAGAGAAGAGAAGAGAAGAGAAGAGAAGAGAAGAGAAGAGAAGAGAAGAGAAGAGAAGAGAAGAGAAGAGAAGAGAAGAGAAGAGAAGAGAAGAGAAGAGAAGAGAAGAAAGGAAAAGAAAGGAAAAGAAAAGAAAAGAAAAGAAAAGAAAAGAAAAGAAAAGAAAAGAAAAGAAAAGAAAAGAAAAGAAAAGAAAAGAAAAGAAAAGGAGAAGGAAAAGAAAAGAAAAGAAAAGGAGAAGGAAAAGGAGAGAGAGAAGGAGCAAAAAAAAATGTCTTAGTCGCTACTGTTGAGCAGCGGGTTTTCTCCCGGGACCAGTTCTACTTTTGGAACATGTTATTGTCAGGCAGAGGTCAACATCTTTTACCTCTTTTTTCCATTATTCAAAATAAGTATTGATGTTATGTTTTAGCTATTTAAAAGCCAGCTGCCTTGCTCATTTCAGATATTTTTCCTGGTATTATTGTATGTGGTAATAGCTGGCCTGTGTATCGTCTTTCACAAAATCTAGCCTTTCAGGGTCTCAGTCTTCAAATGATATCAATCAAAATTTATGCAATTCAAAATCCATATGTATAGAGTCCCAGTTCACCTCATTTAATGATAATAGTAAACCACATGTTGTGTACATGTCTGAAACACTTTTCTAGTTCTTGACTGTATTAACCCTAGGGGCACTATGTTTTTGTACAGCTTGCCCAACTGAGCAGCATAATATATTGATTAATACTTGGCAACAACTGCATTCTTGAATAATAAAACCGCGAACAAGGTAAATGTGTACTAATAAAACACGAAGAGTGTCAATATTATTTGGTGATGTGTGTTAATAAAAGATGCTAAAGATCAGGAAAGCCCTGAACCTCACCATCAACAAAAGGCAGAGCCTCAATCCGGTCTCTTATCCCTGATATTTTTATTCCACATCTCCTCACTTACCTGGGCAGACGTGGAGCGGCCGCAACAAATACTCCATATTTATGGGATCTGGGTCCAGTGTAAACAAAAAAGTTAGACGTTTCTGCAAAAGGCAGATTGAAATGAGCAGTAATTCATTGCTAGCCCAGTCCTTCCCGGGCAGAGCAGCGTACGGGCATCACAGGCAAAGCCTGGGAACAGTTACTGCTTTTACAATAGAATTTGCTTCTGACAGACTGCATTATTTACTTAAGGCTTAATATACAGTTAGAAATAAGATTTGCTTTCACGGAAAAGCACTAAAACATTTGGCAAAGGAAGAGCCGAGCGTTTTCCTTAATTTGCTTTGGCAACTCTGAAAAATAGATCCCATTACGCTCACGTTTGCATTCTAGAAACATAACAACGAACAATAATGTTACGAAAATCAAGATATAATTAAAAATAGTGTGATATAACAAGCTGCGAGAGAAGGCAGAAGAATGAGAAGAGACGTGCTGGAAAGCATTGCTCTCAGCGCAGGGGATGGCTGAGGAGGGAAGGCAGCAAAAGACACCAGCTGAAAAGCTCTTGGCAGCGTTTATTTGTTTATTTGGGTCTGAGGGGGGAGGAAGCAGAGGAGGGAAGGACCTAAAAGTACAAAGTAACACAAAGCGTTCAGCAAACAGACAAAATAGTTTCACACTTTTCCTTTTTCTTTTTTTTTTTTTCCTTTAAGGGAAGACAATATTTAAACATAGGTTCGCATTCCTGTCTCAGCCGTTCGACTTTCGTATGGAAACAAATATTGAGAAATTAAACACAATCACATTTTGATGAACCAGAGCTCATTCCTAAGGCCGCAAGGTATAGCAGCAAGATTGCATCTGTGTCTTCCCTCAATGCCATCCATATGAGTCACAGGGAGGCAGGAAAGCTGTTGACAAATTAATACTTTAAGAAAATAAACTATGGTCATGTTGAACATAGAGCAACTTTATCCTGATTAATTTGTGTTGGAGTGGCTCCAGCCCCCTTTACAAAGCCGCGCAGTTTGTACAAATGTAATTTCCTAATATTTACATGAGGAAAGCCTCAGCCGTTAAGCTTTGCCTCCAGTGTGAGTTTTGTGGTTAGTAAAAAGACAATAAAAATACAGAGAGGTAATTGTAAGCACATTTCGAGAGGGGGAAAAAAAACGAGAGCTGGGGGGGGGGGTGGGGGGTTTGGAAAAAGCTTTTCTCCACTCCTCCTTGCACAGCCCTATAAAAGTGAGCTGTGCTGTGCCATGCTTGCAGGGACAGCGGTGCCAGCCTCACCCTGCACAGGTTCCACTACCGCAACCCCTCCTGCTTAATAACAACCGTAATGCTGCGACAGCACAGCACAAACAAGCAAACCCCTCCAACACCGGCGCTGTGCTTTGACTCTGGTGGTCTCTAAAAGCCGGTATAAATCCAGCTCAGCCTGCCTGATCGCACGGCCTCTGCCGTTTTATGTCTTTATTTAAATAGAGCGTCAGGCATTCGTACAATTGTCTGATTTAATAAATACGCGGAGGAGAAACGCGGCTATAATGCGTTGCTTTGTTTGAGGAATATTAAAAATAACCTTTAGTTTTAATGAGATTTTTTTCCCCCCATCAGTTTGCACAATTTTCCAGATGCAAAATGAGCTTTTGGCTGTAAAATATTTTATCACATTGTCTTACACAATAAAGATTAGATGTTTTCGCTCTCTCTCAACTCCGCCGCAATTATTTTTTAGTGTTTGCAAATCATAATATCATTTAAAAACCATATTTTATACCTCATCTAAAATACTTTTATAGCAGCACGATGAAAAAAAAAAAAAAAAAAAAAAAGAAAGAAAGAAAGAAAAAAAAAACCCCACAACCCAACACAACATCTATTTAACTACTCTTTTTAAGTGGCTGTAATATGCTTTGGTATAATTTCCCAGAAAAAGGCATAGCTAAAAAAGCTTAGCTGTTCTTGAAAACAAATCTCCCAAGAAGCATCTTTGCAAAAATCCCCAGAATTTAATTCCCCTGGCTGAAGAGCCCAGAGAGCCTGAATATAAAAATAGTAGCCCTGTCATTTCACATTCATTAAGTGTGAAACTCAGAAATTAATAATGTAAAAATATGCTTTTTAATTAGTCTTACATTCTGCCCAATGTACTTAAATGGGATCAGCAGCTCCCTAATGATTTTTTTCTTAATAAAGTATTAGCCTGTGATGCACTGGGGTTGACAGGTATGATAAACTGGAAAGTACTTTTGGAGGCGTATGAATGATACCAAAATAGTACTCTCCCATTTAAATGTAATTAACATCAGGGAGCAATATTACACGAGGAGAAGCCTGCAAGATTTTTATTTCAGGGTATTTTTTTTTTTTTTTTCATTTCTTGTTTTATGAGTAGTTTGATGATTGCAGCAGTGATTTTATAATTTAATTACCTTTGTTGAGAGCTAAGCTTTTGCTAATAGCGGGTCAACAGGATCATAAAGCAGTCTTCAAAAATATTAAAAAGGAGGTAAATCCCCTTAGCTAACCTACACAATAACAACGTGGGCACGCGTGCGTGTGCGATGCATTTTATAGACGTATGTACATAGACACTCTAAGCCTGTTCCCGTGTTATTTGTTTACTGTGCTATTTCAGATCAGTATTTACTCTCTGAAGGGACTTGTTATGCATTAATCAGATGCAAGAAAAAAAATTCAAGCAGGGAAGTTGCAGAGGCGCCCAGCCAGGGGCCAGGCTGTGCCATCAAGGGCAGCACCAGTGCCCGTAGTAGCGCCCGCCAAGGACTTCCGCCACCCCATCCACAACTACTTTGCGCTTTTACATTTCTAAAGCAACCTATTTTACTCTGGGAGATAAAAGATCGCTGTTGACCTGCGCTGCTTGTGCAAGAGTATTCCCGATCTTATTTTTATGCCAAATGTCACTTGTGTTTATTTAAGAATTTTTTGCTCATACCTCCTCATCAAGGTGCTCCCCAATGATGTGTTTTCCATATAGTCAACAAGCCAGCAGTGTCCCACCATCTGCTGGAGCTTCCTGCTTGGCACACCACCCTCCCCAGCACCCATGGGTGTTTCTACATCCACACACTTCCACGTGGCTCCATGCCAAGAACACTGGATGATACCCTCCCAGTGGGAGCTTCTGGGACACCAAGTTGCTGTAGCACTTGCCTAGCATCTCTTTCAGTGCCTGTCTCTGCCAATGAGTTGCCTCTTTTTTTTTGCCCCAGTGTTGAGTTGGAATAAATACAAAGTTGGAATAAATGAAAAATTAGAAGTGGCAGACTTAACCAGCTCAACCTCTGGCTCGATGCTGGCCTGGTATCCTGGAGTGAAAGGAACTTGCCATACTGCTATCGATTTTCATTTGGTTTATATGAAAATAGCCAATCCAGGGGGAAAGTGGACAACAAAAAATCAGTTCATTTTTTCCATTCTTCTGTTACAAACACATCCTTCAGAACCGATCCAGGAGACAGCTGCTGAATATCCCAGCTGAACTGGAAGGTCTTATGGCAAATGGGAACATCATCCAGTGGCTGGAGCGGCTGAGAGATGGGATCAAACCCTTCATACAAGAGCATTGCCCATGTACACAGTGCCATCTCACTACTCTGTAGTCCTGGGGCAGCACTGAGGCCACAGGTGGCCAGCCAGTGGCAGAACCACAAGGGAACACACCTGAGTATAGGCAATCCCTGCAGGACATCCATTTCCCCTGCTTTGGTAACTTCCAACATCCTTTAAAAATGTGATCATGAAATGCCATTTCTTCTCTATTTATCTCGGCGCTACAAAACTGCCTAACTATTGGCTCTACGTGAGCTCTTTTATAATATTTTTCCAATCACAAACACCACCGCATTGTTCCCTTGGGATTGCCTTGATGGATCTATCTATCTATCTATTTACGCGTTCATGAATCAAATCATCGGAGTGAGGAAAGTTTGTATAATCTATAGCTTTCATAAGATTTCACCGAACTTGTACTTCAGGGTGATTTCCAGGAGTGTGACGTTACGTGCATCCCTCCGGGTGAACACAGAACACCTCTTCTCTTCCCATGGAATTTACTGTGCTGTCAAAAAAGCCCAGCAAGCTCACTCCAAAATCAAACCTTAAAAAACATGTCCAGCTCTGAGCCTGCAATGGGAGTTTCAAGAGCAGAGACGTTTTAATGGGAAGCTGAATCAAAAAAAATAACCATCAGAACTGCCCTCCTGCACGCACACGCTGGAAATGTTATTACTGAGATATTTGGTGCTTTCCTGATAGAGAATAAAAGACAAATAATCAAACTCTCTGGAAAATATTTACATAGGGCCACAAAGTGCAAACCTTAGGAAAGCTGAGCGGTATTTACTCCTGGGTATAGCCCTGGTGCAGACACTGCAGTGCACGGCGCTCGCCCGTCCGGGGATTTGGGGAGAGTTTGTCTGAGTCAGACATGCAGGCAATGGCCCCACACTGGGGCATCATAATGCTTTAATTAATTAATGTCTGTAAACTGTTTGGTGATCTCGGGATGAAAGGAGTTCTAGAAATGCCAGGTATTATTGAAAATTAATTACTCCAGCCTTTCCCCCAAATCTTGCTAAACATATTTCATTTTTTAATCTACCCTGCTGCTCAAATAAAGCTCACTGCAGAATTATTTTCTGTTAAATATCAAAGAAAATAAAGAGGGAGCCATCTGAGCAGCAGATCGAGCTGCCGTGCAAGGTGTTTTGGGGCAGGCAGGGACACGAGACACAGGTGTGCTGGGGCAGGGTGACCAAGCCAAGGCCAGGCACTTGTGCAGTGCTGAAGACCAGAAGACCGAGCCACGGGAGATGCAGAACTCATTTGGGAGATCCAAGGGCAGAACAAGCTGTTCCAGCCACCGCCGAGTGCTCCTGCCGGCAAATCAATCGCTCTAAATGCTATTCATCATTCAATCAAAGGGAGACAGAACATGTATATTATTTATACAAGTCTAAAATCATTTTGTGTTACTTACTGAAGAGTCACCTTCTGCATCATCGTGAAGCAAAAGGGAGGACTTGGAAAAGATTTCGTGCACCAGACCCAGCAGACATATTCTAGGTAGCTCCTAATGCATGGTCAAAGCAATCAGCTACACAAAACAAATTAAGCAGAAGCTGTTATAGTATTATTCAAGGTTTCAGATTTATATGCATGCACTTTAATTTATATAATGTACAAATAGATGTTCTTGTTGTTGATTATAATCAACAACATAATCCTGTGATCTGTCTCAGATAATATAAGATCACGGTAATGTTGGAGCGCTTTTGTGGCTCTCCCTTCAGCAGGTCAACCCTTCCACTTCCTCAGGCAGACAAAGCCCAGATCTAACACAGGTCTCTCCTAGGTTGTTCAGGGGCAAAAAATGAAGTATTATGTGCTCAGTTCCAGTGGAAAAAGTTCTGATCAATTTTAACAATGTAAAAATGGTCCTATTGTCTCTTCCGCAGACCTGTAGACATTGCAGTCAGCTGTCTTCTCCTGGATTGTCCCACCCTGTTTCTTCTGTTGGAGCCACTTGAGTCTCCTGAGATAAGGGAGTTACTGTATTAGCAGGGCCTCCACAGCTGCTGCAGCCAGAACAACCACCAGCACTGGCCACTCCTCCTCCTCCTCTTCCTCCTCTTTCTTCTGCAATCCCAGCAAATTGGCAGGAGGAGTGGCTTGGGTCTGAAAACACGTCCTCCATCATGGCTGAATGGCGTTGGGATCTCCATTGTTCTGCATCTTCTTTCCATCAGTTCTGGAAAAGAGGAAATCCTTTTTTACTGTCGTGAGTCAAATCCGCAACTCAAGTCTCAGCCATTCCAATTTTCAGAAGAAAAATATGTTTTACCAAATATTGCTCTGGAAGCTTCCAACAGCGAACAGCAGATGGGGCTACAGAAATTGTCACATTTAAAAATAATAATAATAATATGAGAAACAGCTTTTTACGTTCTGAAAAGCAATTTATTCTACACCATTTCAAAAAATAAATAGGATTCTCCCTTTCTGTTTTAAGACGTCAATGAATCTGTCGCATAATGGGCTTTTGTAAACCGATTATCCTTGATAATCTCATTAGCTGAAATTATTTTACTTTTCTAACATGGTAGATTTTTAAATACCTTCCATTTCATATCCCCCTGGGCACGTTGCAGTGAAATTTACTATTAAGCAAAATAATTATCTATTTCAAAACTTAATGCTAAAAAGTAAAAATAAAATAAAATAATTACAAATCTAAGGGTTAGATATTAGGATGGAGAAAGTACAAGAAAGCCCGCAACCAAGAAAAAGAGAGAAATTCCCGCGAGCAGGCAAATCTCTTCTCCCTGTTGACAAATGAGTCACTTTTTTTATCCTACAAATATTAAGGATGAGAAATATTAAGGTAGGTGAGGCAGAGCTAGGCGCTGGGGTGCGGGAGGACCGTGTCGCTCCCAACTCCCACTCACCAGGCTGCAACCTCAGCCACAGCCCTGCGCCATCATGAGATGTGAGTTGTTTCCAAAGAACCTTAAATCTGCGTTTCACGTGTGGAAGTTTGCAGCTGTAATGGGATTACGGTGTCGGCAGAGGGAGGGAAGTTTGCAGCTGTACTGGTTTGGGGAGGGGGGGGTAGGAAGCAGCTGTTAAAATAGAGGACTAATGGTGATTAATTCTTATTATGTGTTTGAAGATCGCACAATGAGTTCAGGACCCAAACCTTCCCACAGGGAATAAACTGAAGGAGGAGGATTTAAAAAGAGGGAAAATAGAAGGGTAATTTTAATGTACGTTTGGCCTAAGTGGCCTGGTCTTAAATCACTTGATTAATATTTAAGCATAATTTAAATCAATGTTATTAAGACAAAAAAAAAAATCTAGCTTAGGAAACCTGTAATTAATGGATGTTTATGCAGATTGGGAGATCACCTGCACTCTTTCAAAAGTGCGTGCACAGGGACCAGACAGGATGAAGACCCCATCCGGCACCCCCTCCATTCACCAGCCATGGTCCAGCACTGAAGCTCCAGCAGCAGGAACATCCCAACCTGACCTCAGCTCAATGCACAGCCCTGGGGGAACCTGCTCTGTTTCCCACATTCAGGGCAATTCACATCAGAGCCAGGTTATTTGCTGCAATATTGAGTCTGAGTCCTACAGCCAGCTTGCAGAGAAATGCAATGTGCTGGGTATTCTGAGGCTTCCCCAGAGCACAGCAGGTAGAAGATATGAGATTTCTATTTATATACTGCAGCCTGGCCAAGGAAGTGACAATTTAACGGCAAAGGTAAGGGGATGGGGTGTGAAGGTGCCTGCTAAGGCAGCGGTGCAGCCAGTGCAAAGTCCCCTGAGCCCCTGGGGGGCAGTGACCCACTTCGGACCATGACGGGTCCCTGAGGGCACCCGACCCCTCTGTCTTCTCTCAGCTCATTGGCTTTGTGGCTTGACAGCATAGCATGGCTCCTGCAGTCCTTCCGCAGAACAAGAAAAACAAAGAAAAATTAAAGATGGTGAACAGCAGCTATTAGGGTATGCTCAAAGGTCTGAGCTACGTTTCTCAGCCAAGACTGCGATGAGAATTAATCAAATATCGCACAGGCAGAGAGATTATACTGAATTATTAGAATGGAAAACTGAGTGGGGAAATGAACAGGAAGGTAAACTTTATTTATGTGAAATATTTTGTTTTGATCTTAAATTTTGAAATCTGTTTGAAATATCAACCTTTGCTAAGATGAAAGAGATCTCCAAAAAAAAAAAAAAAGAGAAAAAAAAAAAGTGGGGGAACCAAACAGAGCTTCCTTTACCAAACCAACTCTGCAATGTTTGTCACATTTTTAATCATAGAATCATAGAACGGCCTGGGTTGAAAAGGACTGCAATGATCATCTAGTTTCAGCCCCCTTTCTATGTGCCACATCCAGCCTGGCCTTGAATGCTTCCAGGGATGGGGCATCCGCAACCTCTCTGGGCAGATGTTTTAAGATGTTTTGTTTTTCAAATACAAAAAAAATTAACAATAACGCAACTGAGTACCAACTGTACCAAGAATTCCTGCCTTTTGCATGGCTGTAGCTGATACCCATTCCCAGCAGAGCTGGTTAGTGAATTAAAACGTTCCTTCCATCAGCAACCAATAATTTTGTGCTGATGACACAGGTCAAAGACATCTTCAGTAAATTACAACCCCTACCACAGGTTGAAGGGGCAAACCTAGGACGTGAAGATTGTGTGGATTCCACACTGGAGAACAAAATGTCTGTTGTTACTCCTAGGTGACGCAGAACTCGAGTTGGGATATTTTCAGCCATGAGGTCAGTGATAAACATTTGGATGAGATTATCCCCCTGACAGCAGCATGTAGGGGAACGGTGTAGGGGGTTGTTTAAACTGTGGGTGCTCCACCATGGTGCAAAGCATGGGCCCTATGCAGAGCTCAGACGACCAGAAAATCCCGTGCTGGTCTCTGAACACCTCTGATTTGGACTGCAGGCTTAGTGGGAGGCTTGGGTTTCTGCAGTGTGTCCATGTTATAATTAATAAGCAATTTCTGTTTGAATGGCGTGTTTTGTCTTCATTTGAGCACGTTCTCCGCAAAGACAAAGATCAAGACAAACCTACTCAGAACACAACTGAGATAAAAGGGAATCATAAAAAGAGACAGATAGAGGAAAAGAAAGAACAAGGAAAAAGTGAAGACAAAGAACAGGGAGACACCAAAGACTATGCAGAACAAAGATAGGCAAAATGAAAAGACAAAGAAAAGAAAAGACAAAGAACACAGACGATAGAGCAGCAGAAAATATGCAAGTGAGGCACAAAAGGAAAGAGGGGGAGAAACAGCCACTGAGAACAAAGGGCAAAGAACAGAGCAGGAGCAGAAACACACAGGAAGGGAGAAAAATGGGAGATAATTCAGCCAAGACGAGGCGTGAAAAACAGCCGAAGAACAAGAGAAAATAAACACAATGAAGTGAGAACACATCCAATCATCTTCTGATTTGCATTAAAAAATAAGTTGGGGGAGCACAGCCTCCACAACAGAAACGTTGCCAAACTAAATGTCAAGACTTCAGTGTCCTTTAAATCCAGTCAGGCTGTCTCTACTATTGGATCTTGTGGGCTGGATGATGCTGGTGTATGGCTGAGGGAGAACAGGAGTGGTGAGGGAAGGATTAATGCCTAGTGCTGGAGAAATGGCGGAAACCAATGCTGTGGGAGGACTGTCTTGGTTACAGAGCAAAGCTGGAAGGAAGCACTTGCAGCTAAGGGATGCTCAAAGAGCAGCAAAAATCCCTGCATAAGCGTGTGAGATCCACTGTGATGAACCAAGCTGACAAAAGCACTCTTATCCCCACCACGGCTTCTTCGGAAGAGAAGAGCATCAGGACCAAGAACACACACTATGGCAGCAGTCAGTAGATCCCTAGACACGGTAGCAATGACAAACAGGTGTAGGTTTTAAGCTGACCAAGGTAGCCTGTTTGAGATTTAGAAGCAACACCTAATGAAACCACGCAGGTTTCATCCCGCTGCAAAAAAGTGAACAAATAATTCCTTCACAAATCTTGACAGTGGGTTAAGGAAGACAGTCTAGGAGGCACAGAGCTTCCTGAAGAAAATGAACAGTCAGGAGCTTTGGGCACATGGTTAATAAACATTTGGGGATGGAGGATGCCAAGGTATCCTTGGTGCTGGGCACAGCAGGAGGACCCACTCCAGGGCAACAGAGGAAACCCAGGGTAGAGCTCTATTGCAATAGGAGGTTGTTTCAGTGGAATTCCTACTTAAAGTTTGCCACCATGTTCCTCATCCAGCTCTTCTGCTTTTCCCCACCTCCTCACCTCCTGGCTGACCCACCATGTTTCAAGGCAGAGGTCACGGGCTGGATTGGAAGTGTCATTGTCCACATCTGAAATAAAGAACTTTGATTTTGTAAAGCACCATTTGAAGAAGCTCCAAAGACACATCATCTACTTTAGTCTCCTAAGACAAGAGTTCCTCAGCACCAGTGGATTTGGTCCTAGAGGTGTTTTAAAGCACTAGGTACATTTACTTATCTGCACCAATAAAACATTGATCTCTTTCAGGTTTCCTGTAGACTCAGGGCTGGCAATCGCATCTGTCACACGAATGCAGAACTGTACAACAAAAGCCCCTTGAGCCACAACAGTTTTCCAAAATCTAACTTTTTAAATATTGATGTTGTTTTTCTTGTTGAAACTCTGCCCTTATGTTATTTTATTTTATTTTTCATCAGGGTCAGCTATCACAAAGGACTCAAAGAGCAATGACTTCATACACTTGTTCTTTGTACACTATTTTTTTTTCTTCTAATTGAATTGATTCATGTTCGTATCACTCTTTATGGCAGTAATACATATAAACCATAATACTTGATATTCTACATTCAGCATGCAGATGGCTAGCACTACAGGAAAGCTGGTGTGTAGTGGGTTAAACCTGCTTCCCATGCTGCTCGTTGGTTATATTTTATTTACCAGCATTTCTATAATGTGCGATTTTTTTTCCCTTTTGAGATTTCCTCGTTTCTTTCAGAACACTTTCACCTTATTTCCGGGCTGTTTC
This sequence comes from Alectoris magna, assembly GCA_030625065.1. Lineage (NCBI taxonomy): Eukaryota > Metazoa > Chordata > Aves > Galliformes > Phasianidae > Alectoris > Alectoris magna. The sequence continues at coordinate 21,571,906 of CM060566.1, read as the reverse complement.
TCCCTAAGGGCCAAAGTGGAGGTTCAGAAACTTCGTATGAACTTCCTGAAAAAGAAACAGATCACCTATTAAAAAACCCAAGTGGAATGTGCTGTGAATATAGTTTAATATGTCCCAAAGAAAGAGCTGGCTTTAATCACAACATAAGATTTAAAATTCATTGTTGTACCGAGGTTATTGATTTAACAATGTATTTATTATTTATGATTTCTATGGCAGATGGAATTGTATTTCCATTATTTGATTCAGGTTAATCAGGGGATAATGTGGTTCTTTTATACTTTCACCTAAAGACTCTTCTGCTGCTCGAGAAGCAAATTGTTTTCCAGAACTGCAAATCAAATCCCTCTCTGTCACGCAATTATGGCCATTTCCCTCCAAAATTTTAATCTGTTTAAAATCGAGGGTTAATATTTGAACTAAAATAATTGCACACATATGAATTACTTCTCAAGGAGGAAGGTTCCAGGAGGGGCTCCAACCTTTCAGAGGCTTTCACTGCCTTTAAAGCCTTGTACCTGGCCTTAGGGATGCGCTACTGCTCCGCTCCTCCAGGCACAGAACCTCCACTGGTAACATGGTGCTGCTCATTGGTGTGCTTCTCCTGGCTTTAGTTTTCCATCATTCGAAGCCAAGATTTTGAGAAAAACAAGCATATATTCCTGAGATCTGCAGACAAGACACTTCTGCACCTCTGGCCATGCTCGGAGGGACACTGATTTGTTTACTTTCACATCAGCTGTGACGTGATTTAACTTATGTATCACGAACTTCACAAATATTTATTATTCCTTTATCCCAACATCAAACTGCTGCTTCTGAATCATTTGTTTCCTTAAAGAAAAGCAAATGCTACTGGTGACAGGCTGTTAAAATCATTCCAGAATACACAATGCAAAGAAAGAGGAGAAAAATCAGAGCAAGATTTTTTATGCCTGAGCCCCCAGCTGTCAGCCTGAAGCCCTTTAGACTGTTGGATGGGCAAAGTGCATCTCCCAGCCACTGTGCATAGGGCTGAGCCCTCTCTGCCTTGTAGTAGTAAGCAGTTTTCACTTCAGTTTGAGGACCTCTTCACTTGCTTGGACATCTGTGGAAGCAGAAGGAAACACAAGGTGCCTTTTTAACAGAGGTTGGCAACACGCAAGCGGTCCTATGAGTGAATGTGCACTGTGCACTGGATGTTGGCAACTTCCTTGTGGCTGTGTTTTCAACTGCTCTTGCAGTTGACCACAGGCCGTGGGACAGGACACATATTCAAAGGTGCATTTTAGAAAAAGAAAAAAAAAAACCACTAGGCTAAAATAGTGATAAAGATGGAGCAAATGAAAAAAAAAATAAAAATCAGCTTGCCAAAGTCTGGGAATTTTTCCACATACTGATGGTGAGAACTGAGAAAGCTCTCAGACTTTCCAGGAAGGCAAACAATACCTCATCAGCACCTCGTAAGTCCATTTTCACTCCTAATTTCTGCTATTTCCAGAGGCAGGATGGGCTTAATAGTCCTTCCAAATTTACTAGAGTCTATCACTTCTAGGGGATGTGAGGACACCAGCTCTACCCTTGCCACAGTCCCACCACCAAAACTTTTCTATCCTTACCCAGTTTGGAACCAACGCTTCATCTACTGCACGGTCACTGTGCAGCAACATACAGAAATCGATGGAGAGAAGGAAGAATGGAAGAAGCCTGCACCACTTAGGATATTCAAGGAAGAAATACCTGTGACTGTAAAATTTGTGCTTTGTTTCCATTTTGCTTTATTTTTCCTTGAAATAAAAAAGAACCTCATGGGGAAATCTGCCCCTGTGCCCGTGCAAGCTTCTGAAGAGAGAGGAGAATGCTCAGTGCTATTGCAGTCCCTCCCCAAGATCCTGGCTCTGTACAGTGCACAGCACTGGCACGTTCAAACACAACTGTAAAGGCAGTGCTCAATTTAAAGGTCCAGTTGTGCTGCGGGACAAACATACGGCTCTTGCCAGCTCGTCCACCCTTTGCTGCTATACACTATCTGAATTTTATAGTTTGGAAATGAGGGGCATCTTACCCAATTAGGTACTCCACAGCCTAATCAGCGTCTTTCTCTAGCAGGAAAATATTATGCGTTTCGACCCAGCTGTTCCCTGGTGTTCTGTTGTCAGTCATATTCTGCTGGAGAGAAAAGCGATGGCGAGCCGAGGACATTCCTGCACATCTGTTAGCTGAAAGGCAGCAACAGTAAAGGATTTAAGTGCAATTTTCAGAAACAATAAGAATTAGTTGCTCGTCTGATGCTAACGGAGTGCACCTTTTCTTCTTCTTTATCATATCTGTCAAATAATGTAATTATTAAGGACCAACAATGTGGCTTTTTATGTGAACCAGTGCTGACTACACTGGAGTACTGCATTTTTAATTATTACGATGTTAAATTGCTTTAATTGCTGACACTCTCCTGATTCACAGAGCATTTTTATAACATTTATTAAAAAAAAAAGGCCAAAGTTTATTTTACAATCTGCAATAAAGCAGAACACAAAAACCAGCAATTGGCTCAATGATCCCAGCACATTAGTTTTATACACAGACTGCATATTATTCTTGCTCTATAAGTGATGTGAAAAGCAAAATTGAAGTCCTGTACAAAATTTGATCATCTTACTTAATAACAACAGATGCTCAGAGTGGAGGCATTTTGAAAAGAGCTCTGTATGCTACTGGTTATTAAATGGCAGGACATTTGGCATCCTCTAGCATTATACCATTTGAAAACCATAGAGTCACATAAATAGCCGATAAGAGCTAGAAAAAAAATTTAGCTCCTGTCTGCATAACAAAACTCACTTTATTTAAAACATTTAAAATGATTAGACTGCCTTTCAAAAGAAAAGTCCATACAACTTATTGGAGGGAGAGCTTCCCTTTTATCTGGATAACACAGGAAAGCAAATATGTTGGGGGGAAGAGAAGAAATGGTTCAACAGCATGACTGATCAGCCTTAACTGAGAATGCTAATAGCTTCTGCTGCTTTGTGTCAAAGGCTCGGAACAATTTGGAAAAGGCTTTGGCATGGAATTTTGTTCTTGATTTTAAAATGAAAATATTGGCAATATGTAGCCAAATTAACATAAATATAGGACGTACCAACAACACATGGGTATCATTTTAATAGTGCAATTCCTATTCAATAAAGAGGAATCAATAAGGATGGTGGCTTACTTTCTTCCTAGTATAAATTATACTCTCAGAACGTCTACCGCCTACATAGTTATAGCATTACTATTTAGTTAGATACATGCACACTCCAAAAAGTTCTAATCAAGATGATGGACACATACAGTGTAACTTTCTCATATTTATCTGAGCTTAACCACCTTTACGTTCTGCCTTTATGAAAGCAGAAACCAGCCAGACCTATTTGCCCAACATGTTTTACCTACACCAACTCATTCCACCTACCGTGTAAGGAAAACCAGCAGAGATGCAAAGAAGTGTCTGCATCAGGCATTGCCACCATAAAAAAAAATTAATTAATTAATTAATTAATTAATTGGGGGGGGAAAAAAAGAAGGGGGTGGGGTGGGAAATTATTTCAGGAAAAAAAAGAAAAAAGAAGCATTTGCCTGAGAACTGAAGAAAAGATTCACTGGGCTATAGGGGATGCATATGTGTGCCTTGCACTTGCCTTTTATGTCTGCTTAATAAAATCTTGAAGATTGGGTTATAATGGAGGTGCTTATACGTCCTTAAGTATGGCGTTGCAAATGGTGCCACTATAATTAAGAGTGCATTGTTGTTTGTTTTATGCTAATCTTCCTTCAGTGTGACAGACTGTCACCTGCATGGGGGGTAACTTTCAGCACTATATTAGCCCATATGGCACAAGCTAAATTGTATCTAAGCTATGGGCTAATTATGGATGAGTTAATAAAACCAAGCAATGTCAGTCTGGCCACTTCTTCTGGTCCTCTGCCGACCCCCCAAGTGAGTTATTGCCTGCACTGCTCTCTTAAACTATTTCCATTTTGGTTCTCGACAGTTGCTGCCAAGCTTTATGTTTAAGACACTTTAATCCTTTCCCTTTCTCAGTCCCATACGAGATTGGATCAAAACAATCCCTCCGCACTTTTTTCCATGTGATAAATGCTAATCAAGGGTTGGTGCAGCCCACCGAATGATAAAAGCCCAGCGTTAAGTTTCCTGGAAAGTTGTTTGCACAGCTGGAATATAACAAACAGGTTTTCACATTTTCTGGGAGTAAAAAATATGGATCATCTTCCCTAAGTATTTGGTGAAAGACATGAAAACTTATTCCATTAAATGCACATCCAGGTAACAGAAAACCTTAGGAATGGACGAGGACGTGAAGAGGATTTTCACATGTTTTAAGGTCAAGCACATGCTTAAGTGCTTTTTTGGACAAAGGCCCAGCAGCTTTCCCTTCCTCACAAAGCAGGGAGGGAAGAAGAAGGTACCTTACAAGTGTTAACGTTCCCACATCACTCTCGGTGCTTTGCTTTGTCCCATCTTGCACCTTTCGGTTGTCAGCCCCTGGCAGCTGGGAGCGCGCTCCCTTCTCGCCTGCTTTGCTTCTCCCGTGCACAAAGATGGGGCTGTGCAGCAAATCTGCAGTGTTGTGGGTAAGGCAAACTTTGGCCATGCAAGAAACAGGGAGGAACTGTAGTAAAAACCTTACCAGTGGTTGAGGAGGTGAGAAAAAATAGGGTAAAGTGAATTGGACTTCAGTAAAGAAAGTAAAGAAATTGGAAAAGAATAAGGAAGGGAAAAAAAAACAGTGAAAAGGTCCATAATTACATAGGATTATTAAGGCTGGAAAAAACCACTAAGGTCATCCAGTCCAACCATCAATCTTTCACCACCATGCCCACTGCCCATGCTACTCTTCTTTGCCTCTACTCATGCAACAAACAGCACCTCAGGAGCAGACAGAGGCCAAGCCCACCAGTAAAAGGGAGAATTACTGAAAGCTTTAATTAAATCAAGCTCAAATACAAAATTCCCTTTTTCAACAGAAAAACATGTTAAGGGGACGTGCTCATGAAACGTGGCAGTGAAGAACTTCCCCAGAGTTATCAGCACACGAACACCTGGCAGCATGGAATATGAAGCATCTCCAGGCACCTCTCGGCTCATCACACTGCCCACCCACAACCCAAGAGCGCAGAGCTTAGGACATACATGGCGTGGTTCTGTTCAGCCAACTCCAAGGCATCCTCCAAGGCATCCTCTGCTGGTATATGGGGCTTTTAGGATTTTGTTTTCTGCATTCAGTCCAGGTGAGTTAGCAATGGAGTAAAACAACAAAAAGGTCATGCATGAACCTCGGGAGAAAAGAAAACAGAACATTCTCTTGCCTTGTTGGAACTTCATCTGAGCTCTGTCTCCTTGAGTTGCAATGGCAAACGTGCAGAACACACATCTTGGACTTCATTTTCTTCACTGCATTTGTGAGAAATAGAAGACAGACATTGAGAAATGCTGAATTGGGCTATAGTAGCAGAGGCTCCGCACTTCAGGTTTTGGCCTCAAGCTGGCTCCACAGGGATCTTAATATCTCTCTGTGAGAAAAGACTGAATTATGTCAGCACACTAAAGGTATTTAATAAAAACTTTCAGTAAAAAAAAAAAGAAAAAGGAGGGGGGAAAAAGAAGAAAAAATGAAAAAAAAAAAAAAGAAAAAGAAAAAGAAAAAGGAAAAGAAAGCAGGCTGAACTTCTAGCAGTTAGTGACATCCTTCCAGTCCGAGTGGTCTCATTCTTCATTTTTAGATAATGCCGTGCAGCTCCAAGAGGAAATACCACAAGGTTACTGTGCTTCGGAGCTATTACTTCCACATTACAACTTCATACCACTCACAATACAAGTATGCAAGAAATAAGTACATTTCTTGTTCTTTATTTCCTGTAAGGAACAATGCCACATTTCACACAATGCCTGGTTAAATCAAAAATCATTGGGCAAACTGCTTTTAAACCCATCAGATGTAATGAAATGTTTCATCTGGAACTGGAATTGCTTTTCCAATTCCAAGTTCTACTCTCTCTTTGGCTTTTTCCTCTTTCCCTTTCTCTTCCCCCATTTTATAGAGAGTCTGCTAATCTACTCAGACCTACAGTATTGAAAACTCTTTTCACTCAGTGATTCACCCCATGTTATTGCCTTAAAAGTCAAGTTCAGACCCAATCACCACTCGGACAGTGCAAGGAGACAAAAGCAATATCATTGTTATTCAAGTTACTTAGTCCCTTACCAAAGAAAAATTCTTCCCTGGACTATTGCCTCAGATGAGTGAACCCATTGGTTTGAAACTGAGATTAAGTTTTCCCTGTAAAAGATTAACTTAATTAAATTAAATTCAAATTTAATTCAAACAAATTCAACAATTCTGGGAAATCTTATGGTTCATGATACATGGATCAACGTAAATGACGCCAGCCGCCCTTTCTGGCCTGATGGATCCCAATGAGTCTATGATTCTGTTAAATTACTTAACAGAGTAAGTCAGAATGGTAGAGGCCAATTCAGCCTTCAGAACTGAAGTCTTTTTCCTCATGTTCTTTGTAACATCAGAGAGATTTCATATCAGTGCTGTTGTTAAAACCTGAAATTACTGGATTGTGCTTCCATTTCAAATATCAGAAACTCTTCAGAGCGTTTCTGGAGAAGATGTTCCAGGTTTTCAATGAACACCACAATTGTGATACCCTGTTTGAAGGATCATAGAATCACGCAGGTTGGAAAAGACCTTAAAGATCATGGAGTCACAGAATCACAGAATCGTAGGGGTTGGAAGGGACCTCCAGAGATCATCGAGTACAACCCCCCTGCCAAAGCAGGTTCCCTACAGCAGGTCGCACAGGTAGGCATCCAGGCGGGTCTTGAATATCTCCAGAGAATGAAAATTCCCAACCCCCTGGGCAGCCTGTTCCAGTGCTCCGCCACCCCCACCATAAAGAAGTTCTCACGCACATTCATGCGGAACTTCCTATGTTCCAGTTTCTGGCCGTTTCTCCTTGTCCTGTCTCCACACACTGCTGAAAAGAGTCTGGCCTCGCCACTTTGCCCCCCCTACCCACACCTTAGATATTTATAGACCTGGATCAGGTCCCCTCTCAGTCTTCTTTTCTCAAGGCTAAACAGACCCAGCTCGCTTAGCCTTTCTTCGTATGGGGGATGCTCCAGGCCCTTCACCATCTTTGTGGCCCTCCGCTGGACTCTTTCCAAGAGATCCCTGTCTTTTTTTGTACTGGGGAGCCCAGAACTGGACACAGTAGTCCAGATGAGGCCTTACCAGGGCAGAGTAGAGGGGGAGGATCACCTCCCTCGACCTGTCCAACCACAACCTGACCATACTACCCTAACTAACAGCCCTCTGCTAAATCCTGTCCCTGAGCACCACATCCTAACAGTTTTCAAACACATCCAGGGATGGTGACTCAACCACCTCCCTGAGGAGCCTATTCCAGTGCTTAACAACCCCTACTGTAAAGAAGTGTTTCCTAAGGATGTCACCCAAATGGTTCTTTCCAGCACTGTGGAGTCTTAAGCAAGCTAGGAAAGGCAGTCAGCAGCATCCCCAGGAACTGGGAAACTTCTGCTACGTAACTTTACTCAGTATGGGGATGCATGGGAGCAAATATTCTGCAGAAGACATCCGTGCATTTGTGGCTGAAGCAAGTATGTTCCTTGTTGTAGAAAATTCTCTGCAAATGACCACCTAAACTCCGCGACCTATCAGGTTTTCTAATGCAAAAACAATGTAGTACAACTTCCCTTCTGAGTCTTTGTTCTTATGAGTTACACCTCAGGTTGCTTTCTCCTTCGTAGTTATTCCTCTTCTGTATCACCTCATGTTTGAGAGTTCTAAAGATTAGACCACTTAACAGCACACTGTGTTCACTATACAAATTATTGATTGCCTGGTTTTAGACCATTTCTCTCGCAGTCTCCTGTAGCGAATTGAAAATGGAATATGGCTGATAATATGTGCCCTTTCCTCAAGTTCAACCACCAAAATGCTTGGGCTACCATCTCGCAGGATGTTTCTGTCATTATCTCACCCCACCTAACCAGTAACGCTCAGGATTTCAGGAGCAGAACAGCACGTGCTGACAGTATGAGACAGTGATTTTTTTTTTCCTATTATAGCTGCATACATGAGTACTACAGTAGAATCTGTGTTATAATTTTTCTATATTTGTTTCCACATTTCCATGAAAAGAAGGTCCAAACCTTGCTGCAAAGATAGGATGCGTTTATGGACTTAACCAACCTCGATCCTGTTCAGAGGCATTACTTTCAGTACAGTCTACATACATAAGAGAAAGGTCCTCATTTACAATGGAAAATTCAATCATTTGATATTCGGCAGCTGGATACTGTAAAAATCATTCTTCTTGCATCTCATATTAACTCATGGTAAGCTGATACACCTGAGCTTTTTACAGCACTTGGGGTTGAGTACATATAGATTGCTTAACTTGGAAAGGTCACTCTGTGCTGTACACAAGAACCTGACCACAGTAATCTGTAAAGAGCTGTTATTGTTCTCCTTGTTTGTAAAGACTTTAGGAATGTAAACAGCAGTGCTTGGGCTCTTTCTTTGGGATGTATCGAATTCACGAGTGTTGTGTGCGAAGTTTACAAATGTAAGACTTTGCAGTTGGTTTTGGCAAGTCTAGTCATAATCTTCAGCTAAATCAAAACACAGCAAAGATCACACTCCACATTTCTAAGACCTCATTTAATTAAAAGCTTTTGTTGGGAAGGGATAGTTTCAAGCTCTCCCTCTTCTTCCTTTGCATACAGACATAAACATTTACCAGAACCAATCTCAGCATTGATTTTCGTTTATCCCTTACGCTCGTCTGGATTCCCCAGAGATGAGCAGATGAGGTTAAGGTTAAGAAAGTTATGCACAACAGCTCTTAACCCAATGGCTAGAAAGATAAACAATGTGTTAGTATCGTTTAGGTGAACTAATCTATCAAATTTCTTATCCCTCTTGGATTTGGGTTGAAGAGTTCCCACTTTTAAGTGCATATTTCATCAGTACATCTTCAAAAGGCATCTTTGCAAGGTTTGAATCCAATATCCATTATGAAAAAAAGTACAGTTCCGTGAAGTTCAGGCCACCTGTTTGGACAAGGTCACCTGGCATGAGTTATTGTCCTGTCAGACACGGCTGCCACGTGGTTGCAAGGGCATCTAAGTAAGGTTAGAGACAGAACAAAACATCAGAATAGAAATTTGCATGGTGCTGTATTACATTTCCTCCATATTTCCTCCCGCGTGAAAAATCAGAAGCCAATATTCACTATCCCTTTTAAAAGATCATTTAAGCCAAAGGCTTAGAGCAGAGACTTCCTCCGGTCAGATCTTCACCTAATATACATTGTCTTAGTATTGGTGACACCAGTGAAACCACAGAAATTTATGCTACTGGGAAGTCACGTATCTTGAGAACAGTACCACCCTAATCACTGACAAGTTCCTGTAGTATTGATGATTGCTCCCAGCAAACATTTGGATGAGCCCCAGTCTAACACGGACTTTTTGGTGATGTTCATAATTTAACAGATCTGTCTTTTAAGGACAACCTCTGGAAGCCAATGAAGTATTTACAGTAGCTCTTTATGATGAATGGTGCCGATTTCAGTGACACTATTTCCATCTTGCAATCACTTAAGCTGAAAAGATTGTAAATGCTATATTTCTTCAATATAAAATTTGGAAGTATTGGAATATAAAATTCTAAGCAAGATCACTGTCTTGCTCAGATATTTGCTTTCCATTTTCCTATTAAAAGGCATTGCCTAGTAATTTCTCTTAGTTTTTTAATATTTGCACCAAATCCAGATCATTTCCTCCCTTAGGTAAAGATTTTTATTTATTAAAAACAGAAGTGTGTTCATAGTTTTATTTTCCATTCAGCAATTTTGTCCAATTTTCATAAGGCGAGAATCTTCACTCAAGGTTTTACTTGTGTAAAATCAAATTAAAGGATATATTTAGTACGCATTCTCTGCAGCCACTTTTCTCTATGGAAAAATCTGGAAAGCTGTGGAAGCCAAGGGTAGCTTTCTTTCACTGATTTTGGCCCTGGAAGATCACATTCTTGCAATGACTTCTGCATTTTTTTTTTTTTGTTGTTTTTCATTTTTCCCCCGGTATTCATTATTTTTTCTCTACTGGCTACAAAACTGGTTATTAATAAAGTGAACTTCAGGTACTTTATTTTCACCTCACGAGAAATTAGTAGAGTCTACTCGTCACCTAAATTCTTCATTCTCCAAAGAAAAGCAAGACAATATATTAGCAACAGAAAGCAGACGTGGGCATCAGGGTCCGTTTAACTACAGCTGTTGGAGGAGCCAAATTCTGCTCTCTGAGGCACAGTTTGGGTTTTATGTCATTTTGTCCCGTAGCTCCACTCTGCCCACTGCATGTAGCCACCAATTTCATGAATAGGTACTGGCTGCATTCCCAAGAGCACGGCTGGTTCACACAGAGCAAAGCTGTGCTCCTACTGGAGAAATACCTACCATCCAACAAAATAACTACTCAGATTTCCCCTGAACCTCTTATTCCTGAAGATGGGAACTGGATTTTCCCCAATGATCACTATCGCCAGGCAAAGAGCATCAACAGTGTTGACTCAGTTACATGAGCACCTTTTTATGTATGCAGAAGACAATAGCTCATTTATCTAATTTTATCTTCAAGCAGTAAATTGGAGAATAGTTACTTTAGACTTCTCTGCTCATCAGAGATTTACAGATGTGACAGCTGAGCTTCAAAATTAACGGAGGAATTTTATTTTCATAGTCATTACTTGAATAATTCTGAATTCTTCATTATCATAAGCAGTAGAAGGGAAGTAGACAAAATATAATTTGTCCATAGAAAAAGAGAAGATTTAGAGTGAATGTCTTGTAATCATACATGGAAATATTCAACACTCTGGTAATTAAGAGTCTACAGCCGAAAATTTTCAGTGAAAACAGTGCATTCAGAAGTTATGTATAAGAGCTTAAACATCTTGATGGTTCTGACCTAGGCTCCCTCTTTCCCCAGGTCTACCACATGTTTTAATTCAATCAGGACTGCAGGATTTGGTCCATCATAAACTTAATGTTTTGACGACAGTTACTGTTGCCTATGCACACTTGTAAAATATAATAATTTACCTCATAAACAATTAAACAGAAAAGCATTGAAGTACTTGGCTTGCTTTTTGGCTGTTGTAAGCCAGCATGGAGAGAATGACTTCACAAAAGTTACGCCAACCCACAGTGCTGAGAACCTGCTCCATTGCGCTTAAGCATCTTGACAAACTCTGGCAGTTTGGTATTTATTTTTTTACGTTAAAAAGACTAAAACACACATTTTTCATCTGCTCTCAACAAACTGCATTTGATTTCCCATTGGCTAGAAATATCAGCTGTGGCCGGCCACAGAAAGGTTGTCCAGCTGCTTGGAGCCCATTTAAATATGAATTGGAACAAGAGCGTTTCATGGAAATTTGGACGCTCCTAGATCTCCCTGGCTTTGTCCGCCTGTAAATTGTTTGTCCCTCCTTTCAGTTCAATAGCTTCTTTCAAATCGTAACAAACAAGTATGCTGGGGAATACCGCAAAACAGCTCCAAAGATGTAGTGCTCTTTTATATTCCCGGGCATGTCACTTGCTAACAACCCGAACGCCTGCTCCTGCAAAGTGGAACAAGGGCGAGAACCGACAAAAATTCCCGCTCCTGAGGAAACAAGCAAACAAACCAACCCATCCCTCCAAACAAAGAGCAAAAAATATTTCCACAATTAGCCAGTTGAAAAAATGGACAGAGCCTGGCAACCCTTACTCACTTGTGGGCCTCGCTTCGCGCTCATGTCTGGCTCATTTAAAATGGTTGCTGTCAGAAGTAATGGCCAAGAATTGGTTCCTGATCTTCCATGAGAAAGATAAAGTACAAAGTAAAGAGAATAAACTGTGCTGTGCCAGCATGAAATAGTGATGATTTCGTGGCAGACCTTCACAACTCATGTAAGTTCAACTGTCACACTAGAACAAATCTGTGAACTGGGCCCTGGAACTTCTTTTGAAGTTCGGGTATTCATGGATACATCCATTTCTTACAAAATCTACTGAAGCAGAATTCAAGTCTAAATTCATGTGCATTACGTACAACCAAATTGCAGTCTCTGGAAATCAGTAGCACTGCAGTGGAACTATTATTACTAATAGCATGATTAGTAGCATTATTATTTTTCTAGCAATTCACTGTTTTTCTTCTTGATTCACTTAGGGGGAAAATGAAACTGCAGATACAGTGTGTCCTTCTAAATATTTAAAACAATTTGCTGATATCAAAAAAGAGCAAATTCTCACACTTTTTTCTCCAGAATTCTTCTGTCTGTTCCTAACTAGCAGGGCAGGTTATCCCAAGCACAGATAAGACCTTCGTGATCCAGAACGTCTCCCTTTCCTGATATACCTACATGGAAAGCAATTTTCTGTACGAATTCAGAAACTGGCAATGGCAATTACTGTGTGTCCAGAGCATGTTTCCAGCTTTTGTCCTTTCTCTGATGATCATGGACTCACGGTATGGGAAGGTTTATTTCTTAAATGACAGTTTAAGTTCTATTAAGATAGGTTATCGACTTTATGTATAATTAATGGCTTCTGAAGTCCTACATATTTACACGTGATAAATCCTGGCGCTGGGAAACCAACAAATTTCTGTTGTTTATTGACCTCCCTTCTTCCCCACCCAGGAGTAACAGAAGTCACCTGAACTAAAGCCCTACGGCTTCTTCCATAAACATGTCTGGATGTTTCTCACTTAGGTCGATGTGACAATTATTAGAACTGGCACATATAAACACAAAAAGCAAGAGGCATTAACAGGTCTATTCACTAAGGGTTCTGCACTCTTTCCATGAAAAGAAAAAAAACTTAAATAAAAGTAACATGCCTAAATTGTGTAAATGTCAAGGTTTTCTCATTCATTAATTCCCTTCTCCTTGATGTGTAGCACTCCCAACCCTGTCTACGCTCAACAGAAAGTGCCGGACTGAGAAAAAGCAAGTCATCCTGGCACATTCGCCATCTCACAAAGGATGCGTTCTTGGACTACGATCCAAAAATGCACTTATGGGCATTGCACCTACGAAGAAGCATTTGTTTGGAACTTATTTCACATCACCCACATGGGGACTGAGAGCAACAGCGTTCCCAGAGAGGACCAAGAATGTCCTCCTGGTGCCCCACGGCCGTGACCCACTGTACGTGAATGAGAAGCACAGAACAGAGTGGAGAGAAAAGTTCCTTTTTCCTACCTTCTGGCTGTACCAGAAAGCATTTTCCCTTGAGAAAGATGGTCATCTTGGGGCAAGGCACATACCCATGGAGGGGACTGATTGCTTCCAATTACCAGTGAGATCTGTTCTTGTAGGGGAACCAGCATCCCATGCACATGCTCCTAAGAGCTGGTATGGCTGCTTGTGCCCTGGCAGACTGCCGGTTCACAGCATCGTAGGGGATGGGGGTCCTGCTCTTTTACAGTGAGGTGCTGAACTTTTATTTGTGAATGGTCTCTTTCTTAAGCTGAACAGTGTTTCTACTGGAAAAATGGTCCCTTTATGCACTGAAAAATACCTAATGCTTTCAATACCCCAAACAATTCCTTATAGAATCTACAGAAACAAAATCCCTTCTGTACTTGATGCCCTCTGAATGTCTCAAGCTTAAATTCTCCTTTAATATCTGTCATGGTTTCACCAGGCTTGTAAGAACAGCACTGCTTCAGCAAGAGAGCAAGCGGAAAAAGGAAAGGACTGACCCCAGTGCAGGTTTCAGTGCACAAACCCAACCCCACCCCAGCCATGCTAAGAACTTACTTTCTTCCTCCTGACTCTCGTCAGTCACGTAACTGGCACGTGATGTGTGGCACAGATGGTGCGCGGTGGCATCCATGGAGCGTGCCAGCTGTCTGGCGTGGAGACACAGGTGCTGCTGCTCGCCGGTGCTGCTAACTGGAAGGCAGACCTCCAGGAGCCAGCCTCGAAGAAAAGACAAGGGACATCATCCACAGCTCTTGGTTTTAAGATCAAGCAATGCACATGCATAGTATAGAGGATTGCAAGGCAAAGTTAACTCCTGAAAGATGTTTTGCTTTATACTTAAGCTTGGTGCAGTAAGGAATAATAATTTCAATGAGTAAACAGACAGTGTATGATTACAGACATTTTTATGCACACAAAACTTGCATTCATCCATAAGACAAATTGAGGGTAAAGCACAAGGTATTCATATCCTCATTGTAGTCTACATGGTAAAGACAAGTGATCTCATGTACCCCTTAAAGGAGTCAGATACTTAAATAGGCAAGCGAAAACCCCAGATTCACTCCCCCCCACCCCTTCCTTTAAGCTAGCATCATCTCCATAGCCCAGTGATTTTAAAGTTGGTGATGTTTATTTTCAAACACATACCTCTATAGATCGGAGGTAAGTCATTGCAGGCTGTTTATATCAGGCAAGTGACAGGAATGATGACACCAATAACCAACCACTGCCTGTGATGTAATGCCAGTACTGCAGGTTCCCATTTTCCTTCAGCACAAGAAAGCACTATCGACAGCTATTCTGAAACACTGCACTGCCGGGATGTCAAACATGCTCACTGATTAGTGACAGGGAGTTATGGAGAAGCTCTTCCACTGTACATCAGCAGTGTTTGTTAGCAGCCCAGCCCTCGGATTTGGACAGCATTAGATGGTCCCAGTTCTGAAGGAGGAATAGGAACAGGATATGGGGATGTCCACTGTCTGGAAGCCAGGCAAGGAGGCACACAAGGAAAAAAAAAGGCTGAGCGAGTGGCAGTTTTACAGCATATTGTCATCAAAGCTGAGCAGCCACAAAGAAAGGGGGAAAGAGGAAAGCGGATGCAGATAAAGTGGCCTGAATCTTCTTACAAGGCCCATAAATATCTGGATGTCAGCTGAGCTGCGAGGAGGCTCTAGGGTTTCCCTGGGGTTATGAGATTTTGCTTGGCTTCGCTGGAAGTTCTGCCTTTCAATCAGAGATGGGTGTTTCTGCCTTGTTTCAGCCTCCATCCTTAGCATTGCTCATGCAAAGATCCAGTTTTCAGAAGAACAAAGTTCCCAAAGTTATAGCAGCAAGTACTAGGGGTACCATAGCGAGACCATAACACTTTTAATTAATCAAGCAACCAATTTGTTCCAGGCTGTTAACCTGTTCAGGACTGAACTGTTGTTTGCATAGATACATCTAACAATTCTGGCAGTCGCAAGAACTAACTTAAGAAAAAGCAGCACTGTGAAAGGTGACTCTGTGCCCTCACTGTCAGATCCCACTTCACCCAGATGGGGGTATGGAGGCGGGGGAATCCTGAACCCAACCTCTGTTCTCCTTGCAGGGCTGAACCAGGTGGAACTCCTTCGCCTGAGGTGGCAGCTCTGCAGCGAAGCCACCACCAGAAGGACCTACCAAGTAATATGTAAATTAGATTTTTGGGGTGGGTAGCAAGTCTTTCCTTCACAGAACCTGATGAGATGCTGGATGCATATTGCCTTGTGTCACTCAGGCACGGTATAAACAGCAGGAGCAGCAGCAGCTTGTCTCTAACTTTCAGCATTGCTACGGCAGAAGCCCAAAACATGGCCCGATCAAATGTTTCATGTAGTCTCTCTTGGCTGCTCTCTGCAATACCTCCTTTGTTTTGCTCCTAGCAGAGCTATTTATATCACACACTAAACTGAAAGGCAAGCTTCCAAAGGTTTGTTTTTTAGGGTTAGTTTGGGCAAGTAACCAAAACCTCTGGTTGCTAGATTGTCCAAACCACCAGGGTTTGCAGAATTAGGCTAGAAATCACTCACAAATGGGCTTTCTCCAAAATAATTTTTGCACGCCATTTGTAACGGAACCCCTCGCTTGACATGTTTTTATATTTTCCTATCAAGATCTAACCAGGATATGAAGGCTTTGAATTCTGACTAAGAAAAAATAATTAAGTAAGAACTGCCTAACTTGCCTGGAAATATAAAGCAAGAAATGACATTTCCTTACGCTGCAGCAAAGGGAGTCTGTCCTTCCTTCAGGATTACAGCGCTGGGTCTGGTGGAAAGGTATCAGAATAGATTTGATTTTAATTAAAAAGATTAGAGAAGTATTAGTATAGGGATGGCATCCTCTTGGAAAGAAGAGAAAGGGAAGTCAAGCCAAAAAAAAAATGTCAGGGATGTTTTGTTCTGGGGCTTCAGTGCTCTGCAAGCCCAGAGGTGCTCAGAAGTCTCCACAAGCCAGAGAATGTCCTGCCCATACGGAGGAACACTTGGCATGGGTGCTGGAGGGGCGAGAGATCACAGTCCCCATTTACTTTGTGCCTGAGGACTTGCTGCTCCACTCGGACCCATCTATCTTCATACATGGAGCAGGGAGTGTGATTTTGCCAGCGGGGACTTCCAGCACTCAGCTGTGCAGTGCTGTGGCGCTCAGTGCCATGGGCTGCCCATGCCAAGTGACCACCAAGCCAACGTGCAGCAGTCACTAACAGCCCAGAGCTACGACTGCTTCCTGGGAACAGCACGTTTCTCCCCAGGGCTGCTGCCCATGGGTGTTTAGGAGGTGTGTTAGGGAGCACAGGACCGTGCTCCTTTTGCCATTCTGCTCCCTTTGTAGCTGTGTAGAACAGAAGCTAGGACAAGTAGCCTTCTGGAAAGCAAAAATCCTTTAAAAGTAAATAATAAAAAATATTATTCAAGCTCTATAATTCTGCAGCGTCCACCAATTACTGAAAAAACTTTACGAACTACTTTATGAAAGCAAAAGGCATTTCCATAAATTGTTTTCTCCTTTTCTTTTCTTTTTTTTTTTTTTAATTGGTAAAATCATACGAAAACTCCCCTACCTTTCTTCTTTTTTTTTTTTTTTCCAAATTAGGATATTCATTGAAACAAACCCTTTCCTGTGCACTGTTCCCTTTTGAATGAATCAGCATTTCCCCCAAGCAAAGGTTTCATTAAATATTTGTCATATTTGTCAGTCAGATTTAACCTGAAACACCACAAAGACTTACCATACAGCGACTGTAGATGCTGAGGCATCTGTATATGCAGCGACGTCCTTTCAGCCAGCAATTTGCCCAGCAGGCAGCTGTAATCCAGTTGTCGTTTTTGTCTCCCACCAGTGTCTTTCATGCCTGCGCCTCATCCCACAAACCCCTCCTTTTCTGTCTGTTACGAGGACCTAGATGTAAGAATTACGAGTTGCGACTCTTAGACAAGATACAGACGTACACGTTAGGCCATGGCACCTATCTTCCTTATGAAAGATGAAGCCCCATTTTACATATTTAGTCTTGGCTCAGTGAAAATTTCAAGCGAAAGACAAAATGCCTCATGTCTACTTAAATAATAAATACAACCAAAGCAATACCCAGTAATGCAGAATTGTGTTGCTTTTTAATCAAGCTCTCTATTGCTTTCTTATTTTAAATTACAGATGATCTCTGCCTTCCCAACACGTCACGTCGAAATGCAGCAATTCTGCAACAGCACATATTTTTAAAAAACCCCGAGAAACATCTTGTAATATTCATGCGGCAACACTGCCTTTTTAAAGTTGCCCTGGCTGTGTATTTTAAAACATTATTTCCAATGCCCTTGCTACCTAATTTGTAAAACAAATCCGCAGTCCTGAACAAATCCGAAGGTGGACATATGTGTCCTTGTCTAGTCGCTAATGTCCACTATTCCCGTGTATTACAGTGGTTTATCAGCTTGCTCCTTTAAAGAATTTGACAGGAGTTTTTTGCCTTTGGCAATCCAGTTGCAGTCTCATTCTACATCTGTTTTGATTGTCAACCTAATTCTGAGAGCAGTCAAAAACCTAGTCAGATCTCCCATGAATATCTTGGCAGGTTATGGCTTATTTAGGCTACAAGTAGCTCTCCTGGAACAGCATCCAAATATACTGCAGATTGACTCGCACGAATATAAATCCCTCAGTGTTTACAATACCTTCCCGCAAACAATTACCAAAATGCCTCATTGAGCAAGGATGCAAGGAGCAGCCCACAGCCCTCCAGCCCGCGCCGCGCGTGCTCGCGGGCTGCGCAGCTCCAGCTGCAGCAGCAGCAGCAAGGTGAAACGCGGGAGCTCTTTGGGGAGGGGAGAGCAAATTAAAGCTCACTGCAGGAAAGTTGTGCCCCTGGCACTCTGCTCATGCAACAGCTGCAGATACAACAACTATCATCTGACATTCTGACATATACGTTGAGCAAAGCAGCAAGCGAGCCAATGCCTACACAATATCGCGCAGGGCTCCAAGTCCCAGCCTTGAGCAAAACAGGTGTATGACATCCTGTTGCTAGTCTTCAGAGGTTATGGGTACGAGGAGAGACATCTGAGAGAGGAGCAGATGAAAATAACAAAGAAGGTTAAGGCTCGGGTTGACAAGCTCATTGATAATATTTTAGATGGAACAGACCTGCACGTTGACTACAAATTGCTCCTAATGTCTCTTGTAGACTGCAGGCCACAGTCAAAGCGAAAATGGGCTCATTCATTATTTGAGGCAAGCAAGTTTCTGCAAAAAAGGGACCCACCGTGACCCAGAAGACTCCAGATGTCCTCCGGGTCCAGGGCTGCAAAGCTGTCCTGGTGCCAAAACAATGGCGTTTTGTTGTGCAGCCACAGCCGGTGCGCTTAGATGGAAATAAACGGCAGCGGTGAAATCCTTTAGCAAATATTTTTGAATTTGGTGAAAAATCCTCTTGCAGCATTTTGCTTTTTAATGTTCTGAGACTAATTGATTATCTAATAGAAGGCAAGTGCGTTGCCAGGAAAGGCATTACTCTCATGTCAGCATCCAGCGCATGGCTCTTTGTGAAAATTCACTGGAAAAACTGCATTTTAAAAAAGAATTTTAAACAAAATTTTCATTATTTTTTTTTTCTATTATGCATATGGTGGACTAGAAAGAGAACACCGGCTGCCATTCCTCCAAGTTCATTGCTTCAAGTCACATAGCTCCCTAGGCTAATCAGCCTTCGCTAAGTTTCTGTATTTTGGGGAAAGAAAACACATATTAAAGTGAGACCATGTCTACATAAAAGATGCTCGGAAGAGCACTGCTGGATATTAAAGTTAGCATCTGCTATTGTCTGGTTAACAATTGGCAATTACCATTAGTTTCCACTGTGGCTGATGGAGTCACAGATGGCTGATTGAGTCAAGTAAGTGCACTTATTCCTATTCAGGGGTACGGTATAGCAGGAAAATAGTTACACTAACATCATATACAACCGGGCCAAAAAGTCACGAGGCATCAATTCCAGCTTATCTGGTGTATTTGAGACCTGTGCCTTCTAATTTCAAGGGATGT
>CM060566.1:21532500-21547500 GCA_030625065.1 Alectoris magna | reverse complement strand
CAGAGGATGAAATTACTTTCCTGGGCTTTCCTTTGTTGTGCAAAGGAGTAGATGCTTCCAACATTCCTGTTTACTATAGGTGCCCTTTTTTAAGTCCACAGCGGCTTGGGTCAGGCATGGTGGTGACCAGGGTTGGAACCTCCACTGGCACCAAGGAGTAAACACCCTTTCAGGTCCCTCAAAAATAAGATGTGGAGATCAGGGCTGGCGTTCCCAGAGAAAACACAGCTCAGACCAGGAGGGCACAAGAAAGAAATGTGGAACAACACTTGTGGGGTCTTCTCAAGGCTTCACCCAACAATTCAGACCCCAGGGGAGCTCCACGAGCAGGTCACTCTCAACAGCATGACTGCCAAATTCCCCATGTTAAAAATGAGGGAAGCTCATTCATTTCACCATAAGTCATGGCAAGCCCTTATGCCATTTGTGCCAGGGGTGCTTTGGATATCACCTGGGCCTCAGCTGGACTCTTCAGCTCCTTCTAGGATCTCCCAAGCCTGGCTCCATCAGGTTCTCTGCCCCAGGACACTATATCCCCAAAAAACCAAGCGAGGTCTGGAAGGTGTCAGCAAATACACAGGAATTTTGATTTCTTTACGAGCTATTCAAAGCATAAAATCACTCATGCTCTGCAAGAAGCTAGTCAGCTCTTCTGGCAGACAAAATCCCCTACAAGTTCAGGATTCAAATGGCGTTTTGCACAGCAAGCTAACACGCAACAGTTTGCATTGCAAGTGTTCCCTGGCTCAGGGCTTGCCCCTATTCCTGCCTCATGCCCAATTTCCCAGGCGTTGTGGGACAGACCCAGGGCTCCTTGCAGCAAAGGGCAGCCGAGCACTGCAGCCAGCCCAGGCCCTCAGCAGCAGCCTGCAAGGGTATTGATGGGGAGCACAAGCTGTGCTCCTTAGGCTTCCCTGCACATCTAAACATCCAGCGATTCCTGAATAATCTAAAAGCTGCTTCTTTATTAGTATTCTACCCAAAACGGGCAGTGAGGCAACTGGATGCTAAGAAAGGATGAACTTAACAGAGCATTCATTTTTTACTATTATTATTATTTTTTTCCTCAGCACCTAGGCTGTTTCAAATTAAAGAGAATCCGGCTTCAGGAGGCAGTGCTATTTTAATCATTCCAATGTGTCCAGTACGGGAGATGAACTCAAAAGGTGAATATTAAAAGTAGTTGTGGAATTCAGTCATTTCACGAATGAACACATAATAGCCAAAGGCAAAACCGGAAGGCAACTTCACTTCCAATCAGTGTTTTCATTTTATTGAAACCAGATTGGAATTCCTGGAAAGAAGCCTACATATCACATCTTTAATACTAATTTTCATATACTCCAGTAAAACTGTCAGGGTGAATCAGTTGCTGAAGAAAGCTTCCTGTATAATTTACAGATGTACCTCCCTGTAGCCTGCTATTTCGTCCTGGATCAGAAATGTGGTTTTGATCACGCTTGCAGATTTCCTCTCACCTGTGCAGGTTTTCATTGGCTCTAACTTGATTATTAAAATTGGACTTTATATGGCGGAGCCCGTGATAAAAGTAAGCCAACTGTGAGATACTCGGCAAGGCATTATTTTATGTGCGTATTTACGTACACACCTTCATCTACCCGTGGGGGTGCCTGCCTGTACACACATCTACCCCACAAAGATGAAAAAGACATTCAGAAACCAAACCTCCCCATCCATTTGGTGCAAATATCTTCATCTCTACAAAACATCAAAGAATCAATAAGCGGCAAAGGATTTCCAAGCAGACATAAATATAGAGCTTGGACAATTACCGTAAGAGCATTTTCCCTAAGCCCCACACTCTGAGCCCTGTGCTGTGTTTTGAAGCCGGGTCCGGCGAGGCCGCGTAGTCCCTGCCGCTTTGCACTGATAGCTGGCTGTGCTTCCCTGTGGGCTGCGGGCTGCCAGGTCAGCATGCCAAAAACCTTCCTGCAAACAGGCAGTAGGAAGAGAGGTGAACGAGCTGGGGAGCTCCTGGTGTTTTCTTTCCCATTGGGAAGAACCCTGGGATGGATGCGGGATGAATAGAGGGACACACGGGTGGCTTTGCAGGGTGGCACCATTACTCCTGCCCAGGCTTTGGGTGGTGTCAGTACTTCCATTAAAGCTCCATTAAGCTGGGGTTTATAACTCATGTGTAAAAACTGGCTCAGGCTGCAGGAATTTGGCAAACAACGAGTGCACGGTGGTTTTTCCTTCCCCCCCTCCCCCCCCCCATCCCAAAGTTGTTAAAAAAGAAAAACATGGTTTTGCTGCTTTTTAAGCATCTTTTGACACATGTATAAAATGTTTATTAGCTTTAGACATTTTGGTGCTTGTAAAACTCAAAATTATCTTCATTATAAAAAAAATAAATTTTAAGGAAGCTGGAGGGCATCTCTGGAGACTTCAATTCAAATCCTGACGAGGCCACAAGTATAAATAAGAGCTTACTTGTCTCAGACTGCTCTCCTTCCACTTTTTTTGACAAAAACTGAGTGCTGTGCTGGCATAAGGGCAAGCACGGGCAGGAGACGTGCCATTTCAACCCACTTTACACTTGGCAAAAGAGCCCATTGTCCAGCCCAAGGCCAAATAAAAACTGAGCAGAACTGAGCACTGAAACGCAGTATTAAATATGATGTGTTATCCACTACTTAGCTGTGGAGGCGGAAGGAGAGAAAGCAAAGAGGAAAAAATAAAGGATCCAGTGCTTAAATAGCAAAGCAACGCATACAATGAGTTCCTTCAACCAAACCCTAATTTTGGCTTTTTTTTGGATCTTTAGATTGGATCTTAGGAGGGAGTTTTTCACCCAGAGGGTGGTGATGCACTGGAACAGGTTGCCCAAGGAGGCTGTGGATGCCCCATCCCTGGAGGCATTCAAGGCCAGGCTGGATGTGGCTCTGGGCAGCCTGGTCTGCTGGTTAGAGACCCTGCATGTAGCAGGAGGGTTGGAACAAAATGAGCATTGTGGTCCTTTGCAACCCGGGCCATTCTGTGATTCTATAACTGCAAAGGAGGATAATGTCCTGGCTGCACCCAGCTCCCCACACCTCAACACGGCAGGATGCTCTAATCCCTGTCTTCACCTACACAGCCGCATAGCCCCCCAGAAGTTGGAATTTTACAGAGAATACTCATCACATCACATGTGTAATGCAGAGCATGGGGGCATGCTACTCAGCTCTCCAAATTTCACTCTTGGGACAGCAACAGAATCTGTAAGGCAATTCTAGTGTGCTTGGCAATGATGAGTAACACACTGCAATATGTATACACCAATCCCTTTTGATTTTAAGTTCTGTCAGTACCATCTAGTTCACTGCATGATTCTGTAATTTTATTTTCCAAATATAGGCTGTATTTTCTTCTTTTCAATTGAAATAAAAGTGCTTTAAAAATGCATCACTAGAAGGCTGGATAGCAAAGTGGGTTAATGCACCAGCAGTGCACCTCCAGGGGCTTAGTTTCAGAGCCAGCTTAGGGGTCTGCTGTCATGTCACAAAGTCCCTGCTCACTGCCACAAGCAGCAGTGTCTGCCCCATCGCCAGGATGAAAGAACAGGTCACTGAAGGTCAGGGCTGCAGCTTCACATAGGAAAGGAAGGTTGAAATGACATAAACAGAGTGTCCAAATTAGATTCAGCCACCTCTCTATCTAACAGATACCTCCACCATAGTCTGTACATTAGAAGTACACCAATGAGGAGGGGTTCTGCTTGTTTGTTTGACATACTAATGGCATTCTGAATTTGCAAACCCATACTTAAGTGCATTCATAACCAGCAAAGCATGTAAACACACCCCAAGCTTCAAGGTTATCTGAAGCACAAACCTGAACAACGAGCTCGATCTGATAGCATCCACAAATCTATAAACTTTCCAATGCTTATCTTACAAAATTAACTTTGCACTCCAAATTAATGGGTTGCATTTCATCCACATAGAAGCAAATGATTCAGACCTGCAGCAAACTCAAAAGCAGCCTTCACCACAGTAATTGCACTGAAGAAACCAGTAACACTCGGTTTATTTAGCTCTCCTTCCTCTTCTTTTATGCAAAAGCCATCAGGATACACATATGGGAACACTGAACCTTTGGCAAAATGTTTTTTTAAGTTGGTCTCCGCTTTGTCACAGTACCTTATATCTAAAGCCATTTAGAAGGCATCTTCCAGGCATTATTCTAGGATTACTCCACGAGAAGGGCAAACCAAAGCCCATTTTTCCTATGCACATTTCCAACTGTACCATCCCCATATACAGCCTGCAGCAGCCATGTACACTTATCTATGCTATTGTCACCTCTCCAAACAGCTTTTCTATCCTCAGGCTCCTCAGTCCCTCTGAATGAGTAGAGGTTGGCACCCCTGTGACATGACTTTCCAGTGTTGCAACAACATCAGCCTTCAGTAATTCTGGGTGGATGGAAATTAGAAGGCATTAGTAGAACATGAGCAAAATCCCTACTGTATTATCGAACAGAAAGTGTCATAATTACAGAACAGCAACAAAAACGTTTATCATCTCCAGTAAAATTTTTATAAAGCAACATGCAATTTGTTCATATGCACACAACTGAATCACCAGTGACCAGCACATGAATCCCTGGGGAAGGCAGAGACATAGAGGCATCTCCATTAGCAATCCAAGGGTATTTGGTGCAGCACAGCCCCCATCACCTTGAAGTACACCACCTTGAACAACTACTTGAAGTAGTTCTTCCATGCTGAGAGGATAAAAGAAGCAAGCAAGAATATTTCTGCTCAATAACATGTGGACTACTAGAAAAAAAAACAACACCAAAAGCAGAGATATCAGAAGTTTAGCATGAGTCTCTAAGCCATAGCATTCACAGTGATGCTTCTTGCGGTATTTTTATTTCATCAAATCATGAAAAAGCTTCAGGATCTGAGTGTAGAAGCAAAGTCACCAGTAGAGTCTCAGACCTATTAGCGAGGTTATTTTGTCCAGGCATCTCACATCTGATGTGCCCTTTAAATCCATCTTGGGGGAAGTCCTATGAACTGTCTTAGACTCATGAACCTAGAAATAAGATGATCAAGTGGGTACTGATCTGTCATTGTTGGGGCAACAACTAACTCCACGCACCGAATCAGATCAGGAAGGTGGTTACAGTGAAGTGACTCAAGCACAGCACCTCCAGCAGATCTGCATTTAGGGCATAAAACTCAGAGACCTTAAAAGACAGAAGCAGCTTTCTTGTCTCCTTTCTTCTTTCTGACTGACAGAGGTTGCTCTGGTGCTCTGGAAATAAGACCCCCTCGCAGTCATACCCCAGAGCACTATTTCTCATTAGTAGTTGAGCTGCTTTTTCTTTCATTTCCTTGAGACAAGCCATGCACTATGGTACAGGACTTTTTTCCTCACAATCCCGAGAACTGGAGGGCAGCTGTTATCATTATGATCCCGAGACCAAGCCTGTTTAAACTGCTTAAAATGGTAGTCTAGGGGTCAATCTGGTGGTGACACACTGGAACAGGTTACCCAAGGAGGTTGTGGATGCCCCATCCCTAGAGGCTGGATGTGGCTCTGGGCAGCCTGGTCTGCTGGTTGGAGACCCTGCACATAGCAGGGGGTTGAAACCGGATGAGCATTGTGATCCTTTTCAACCCAGGCCATTCTGTGATTCTATGACGTGCGTGTAAGCTCTAGTTCCACCAGGGAGATGGCAAAAAAGAACAAATTCAATCATTCCCATGGCCCATACCATTGTGATAAGGAGAGATGAGCAGAGAAGGACAAGGATATACAAAACTACAACAAAAAAAATGACTGCACAAAATAAATCACAGTGACATTCCATCTGATGGAAGTGGTCAAGGAACTCAAACCTGGGAGAGGCTGAGACACACACTGAGGAGTCAGTGTCCAAGATTTCATTTGATTGTCAGAGTTCATAATGGCCAAAAGGATGGATCCCAGGAGTAATTTTTTGGTACTTCCTGAGCACAGAGCAAAGATAAGACTTTGGATCCCAAGCTGCAAGCCTTAAATATTTACTGATCAAGCTGAGGGTTCCACATTCCTGGCAGAGAAGCAAAGCTGCAGACCTATAACCTCAAGTGTAATTTTATCACTGCGGAAACCTGTATTCCACCAGACTGAGCTTCCTGCCGAAATCAAAGAGCTGTCACTTTCTTGGAGGCTTTCAAAGCAGAACCAAAGACTTCTCTGGGGGGGAGGGGAAGGGGTAGATCTGGGTGGAGAGAGGGGGAACAGAAGTCAGTGTTTTGAGGAAAGCGAAGTTGGAGAAGCAAACAGGAACTTCTCAGCTACGTCCTCATTCTAAGTGCAGCCTTAGGTCTATCCATTCCTAAAACGTAGATTTTAGGAACGGAGGAGCAGAAAACCTCCTTTCCCTCTCTTGCCTGGGAGAAGAAGACAATGCGGCAGCACTGTTTGTCATGGCCAATGGCATTTAGGGAGCAGCCACAGCCCTCTCTCCCTGCTACAGGAATCACAGAATGGCCTAGGTTGAAAGGGACAACAATGAACGTCTGGTTTCAACCCATTCTGCTATGTGCAGGATCACCAACCACCAGACCAGGCTGCCCAGAGCCACATCCAGCCTGGCCTTGAATACCTCCAGGGATGGGGCAAAAGGAACAGCTGTGGGGGCCGAAGCCCCAGCTCAGCACAGCCCCTTCTGGGAAGAAGGTGATGCCATCCCATGGGGAAATGGTACAGAGGCACATGAGCTGCCTTCCATGCAAAGCAGACAGGAGACATCTTCCTGAGAGGGAGAGATTCCAGGGGGTGGGGACAGGTGCCTCTAGGCCCTGTTTTCAGGCACTGGGAGGATTTGGCCATAAGGTCCCCATTCCATAGGATAGAGATACCAGGAAGCCAGGCTGCACCACTACCTTCAGAGCAATTTGCAGACCTCAAGAGCAGCTTTTAAAAAAATTGTAGCTATTATTCCTGCCTTAATTTTGGTTTCCTGTGCCTAAAACAAGCTCATCTGGGGCTGGCAGCCAGCACAGGACCTTCTGGGGAGGGTGAGGAGGGCCTTTGTCCCAGCGCTGGAAGGCATCCAGAGCAGAGCCTTCAGGACACAGGGGCAAGCATCTTCACGAGGCAACGTTTGCTCCGACGTCCCCCCATTTGGATGTTGTCTGATATCACATTGAGGGTCGGCCAGTGCAGACAGTTAAAATGAAAATCCCACAAACACCATGAATAAAAAAAATAATAATAACCACAAGTCTTATTTTCCCAAAATAAAATCTCTCTCAGAAAACATATCAAACCAGCCAGCACTCAGCACTGTGAATAAAATTATCAGACTCGATAAATATTTCATGCTCCCATTCTAATTGCCAAAAAAGAAAGTTAATTTCTGAAGCAAAGTTTTTTTTTCATCTTTATTTTTAAACCCTTAACATAATGACTGAATGCCTAATATGAAATTGATAAATTTTTAAAGGGTTTCTTTGAAAAAAATTCAAAGCTGAACTTGAGCAGCAGACCACAGGGAAGACTATAATCTTTCGTCGGACGCCTGGCACACCACCGCTCCGGCCGGTGCCAGCATTGCATTCTGACAGAACAAGTGTTGCATGAGATGTGAAGGATGACTCCGGTCTGCCGAAAAACCCTGGAGCAGGTGTTCCTCATCCTCATTTGCAATGGAGCATGGCCCCTGGCTCAGTGAGCTGGAGCAAATGTGCTGGCAGGACCCATCATGTACCTGCGTGCTGAGATGCACTAATGATAATGGATGCAGGCCTATTAACCACCCCATTTGTAATGGCACACAACGCTGATTGCTCGGGGAGTGAGTCAGCGGCTTTCCAAGAGGGAGTGGGGAATGCCGGGAACCCATGATCCTTTGTGCATTCCTTCTGCTCTGCTGGGTGTACAACTCTGTTAGTCTTTATTTAATAACACAAATGAATACATGATCTGCTACATGATTAGACATGAAGATAAGTCACTCTGGGCAGCGTGACATCAGCCGGGCTGTCTTGGGCTGCGGATCAGCTCCACTCATGGCTTGGGGCTAGAGGTGTGGGGCTGGGCTGAGAAGCATGAGACCAGGGCACAGGGCAAGGGTTTTGGCTTTGGGCTTTACAGAATATGCTCCTGCTTATCTTTGGGGAAGCATTTTAGCATAGCCAGGGGAAAAAAAAAAAAGAAGTATTCAGCTCCTACTGCCCATCAGCATGCTTCGTGTGGAGAAGGAAGCCCTCAAGAGCCATCTCCAAAAGCACGCACCCATGCGCCTTGTTCTTAAATAACTCCTCTGTTCTGTCTAAACGGTGCTCCTGCTGAAAGCTCACTCCCCCTCGTTTGCAGAATAACAAGGCAATTCCGAGAGGACGCGCTTGCAGAAAGCAACGGTTAATAAATAGATCACATTACTTGTACAGACTTGACGCCACGGCCAACTTAGTTAAATAGTCACTTTTGGACCAGAATATTGCAATCAGTAAAATACACTGTAATTATTATTGTAAACTTAACTACTGGATTTGCCAGGTTCTTGGCAAAACCAAATAAGCTGCTTACACTGTCTGCTTAGCAGCAGCTCTGTTTTGATTTCCTTGCAAAATGTGTAAGAGGGCTCTTTTGTTAAATTTTGCAAAATAGGCAATTTGGTTGCCAATTTAGTCTAAACAGGCAAATGCCTCCAATTATTTTGCTTAATAAAGTGTTGCTTTGTGTGCACAACAGGCAACACATGGAAATAAATATGAAAGATCAGATATTACCTGAAGCTGTAACTACCACTTTGTATACATACAGTTCCCATTGCAATATATCACTTCTGAAGATTTACAAGAGGAGGAAAAAATATTTGTGCACGTAGATTCGTAGATAACTGCCTCAGAACTGACTGCTACAATCTAGTGGCTTTACATTACTGCAGTGACGCGCACGACGGTAAATAGGGCTTAAAAGTTGATTACATTAATTAGTTGAGCATCTTTGTATCTAAAAGCACAAAGCAACCCACCAGGCTGGATGAAACATTTCTATTCTTTTGTTTTTTTTCCTTGACAGTTGAAGTTTTGAGTTGGTCTGCTCAAAAGAAACATAGATGGAAGAGGCATAGATGCACTGTATACCCACAGTCTTCCCATGGTCACGTAAAGCTCACGTGTATATCTGTGCAGATATATGGAAGAGCAGCCATATTTTGGGAAATACATGTCTACTGGTCTACAATATATTTTATCCATAGGGGTACGGTTCATAAAGACTGAATGTGAAAAGAACAAAGGCTCGGCCTATAAATACGACATCTCAATGTTAGTAATTAACCACATAATATTTTACAGTTCTGGTTTTACCCTTGCTCAACTCATTGCTTTAAGGACCAGACTTGGCATCCCAGTCCCCCACCCCCATGTACACACCAAGTGCTTCTCTGGCAGTCACACTGCAGCCATCAAAAGGACTGGAATTTCTCTATATGTATTGTACAGTATATTTCAAAAGAATTTTTCTGCCACGCACAGTATATCAATACTCAATGTGGGAGTAATTTAACTTCTTAATTTATTGCAGCAGTAACAGCATTTTCAAACTGGTCATAAAATATTCTTGTACTCTTCTAATCTGGGTTTTCAATGTTCTATAATGGGAATTCTATGAATAATATTGGGAAGTGAGAGATATTTTATACGGTATCTCTAAGGGAACAGTGTTATTGCATAAAAGTTAGGTGACATGGGAGAGACTGATAGAGGTGGTGTTTAAAAAAAAATTACCCTTCAGGATTTGTCATATGAATAATAATGATTTAGCAACACTTTCCCTTCCTAAAAATCAAATCCACCGAAAGATAGGGTTACAAAAAAATATGCTCTAATTATGAATATCTCCAAAACACACAGAGAAAACACAGCTATCTAATGGCCGCCGCAAACTACCCGAGTACACTTTCTTGTCCAGTTTTGATTATATTCTTACTATTTGTGTGTTCTACTCTTAACGAAGCCCCAGTGAGATCAAGGCCCTCCTATAGCAGCAGGTACTAGCTCCCAGGGGAAGGATTCGCATAGACCCCCAGCCTGGCCAGGGGGAGCAGAGAGCAGCTCCAGCATCTTCCTCCAGCTGCAGATGATGGTCTGCATTGAGCCAGGCACTGAGCCCACCACACCTCCCCCCCCTGGTTGGTCCTGAGCGAGCAACATGCTTTCTAAACACAGGATGGAAGATGATAGATGTCCTTCTGTGGGAGGTCTGTGCGGATACTCAGACCTGTGGTGCAGCAGGCAGCACTACAGCACTTCCAGCAGTGCTGGCATGGCTTCCCTGGAGATTATTGTTTTGAATTTTCTTTTAAGGATATTTGTCTTCTGGTACTCCCTAGGGCTCAGCAACAGCCTGCCCATCATCTTTTTGATCGGCACACAGTTTCACCTTGGCTTCAGCAAGAAGCCTGTCCCTGCTCCTAAATGATGCTCAGCCCCGAGCTCTCGCTCTGCCAAAGCCTTGGGGGTGGCATAGGGCAGCATCGCGTCCGCCAGCCTGGCTTGCCCATGGCTGCAGTGCTGGTTTGCATTTTTGGAGCAGTGGGTTTCCCGTTATCGTGCTTTCTGTGTTTTTAGCACTCCTGGTGAAATTTATTGTTGTAGAGTGCCCTGAGCGCACTGGCAGGGAAAGACAATTACCCAGCATTTCCAGTCTCTGAAAAGTGTAATTGTGATATATACGTGCACTGCCTTCCAACACAGTCCCACGGCCTTGGCCTCATCTTTTCAGCTCCGCATTATCGCCTTGACGCACTCTCTCCAGTGCACCCTGCAGGCAGGGCTGGGACCAAGGCTTGGCACTTGGAAACAGCCTTAACCAATCGGACATGAGGCAGGGACTTAGCAACAAGGTATGAACCGAGATGGATCAACTGTCACCTGTATTTCTCCTCAGAAATGTATAAATAATTGCACAGTTCAGATGAGATCTTATCCAGAGCCTCACCATTACGTGCTGTGTGGTTGGAGGGCGCTGGCTGACTGTGGTGACGTCGTCTTGCAGGGAACAAGTCACTCATTGAACCTCAGACATTTCACAGAGCATCAAAAGATCAGCAGAGCACTGCACCAGACACTGTTGGTTTCCTTATGTTTTTCTGGCCAGCCCCCGGCAGCTTCTCTCGTCTGCCCCACAAGCTCCAAAGCAGGGAATGGGCCAGAAGTTCCCCCCAGGTCACTCCAATAAGTGGAAGCAATGCACAGAACCTTACTCAAACACCAAGCCCAGGCAGCGGGCTGTCACACCAGCTTCATTTCTATAGCATAAAAAGATTCATGTTTAGAATACTATCAGTACATTTACTTTTTTTCCCTCGTGTGTTTTAATCTGCCATTTGGTCATTTATTCTGAAACTGAGCACAGAGAAATAAACATGATTGCACAAGGGAGGGCGTGGGACTGTTCTGCACTGGACCAAAGGTCCATCTCCATGCCAGTCCCTGGCTGCAGCCCAGCATTGGAGCTGCAGCAGGCAATACCTCCCTGGGGCCATGTTCACAGACCCAGATATGCAAGCAGCCCGAGGTGCTGCCTTGCTGCCCACACCCCAGTACTCAGCAGACCCCACTCAGCCTTGCTCCTGTTCCCCACGCAGAACCCATCCCACAGCCTTGACCCACCACACGGCCTCTTTCTGTCCCAGATGGAAGAACCACAAGTGGATACACTCTACTCAGAGGATACATGAAAATGCTTGATAGCTTTGTGTAGATTTCTAGTAGGTTTTGTACTTTACCTAATACTTCTCCCTATCGCTGGCCTTTTTATCCCTTTGGTTCTGCTACCGAATACCAAATACACACACATAAAGGCATATAAGCACCCAAGTCCAGGGGTGTGAGTCCCTGAGCTGATACCTCCGTTTACCATCATCATTAATTATTTTACACAAGAAATGCCAGGCAGCTGGGACCCTAGGAAGAATTAGTCATGAGCTGACTTGAGAAGGATACAGAACGGACGCAAAGGACAGGTGGCAGAAATTCTACCCATTTTCATCAGTGTTTCACATCAATTCAGTTTTTTGGTTTTTTTTTTTTTTTTTTTTACAAAACCTAAAGCATGCCTACTGCTCAGTGTGAGTCATTAGTCCTGCTCTATTCTCCTGACCATGTGGTAGTGCTGGGCTTCAGTAACCTCTAACGCAGACCAAAGGAGGCAGAACTTCCAGCTTCCTATCCATGTATCTGCTCATGTGTGCACCCACAGGCACACACAAATATGTGCACGGAATTTTTTTCCCCTAAAAAACTTTCTGGGCAGAGAGGAGGTACAACAGCTCCATTAACTGACCATTTTTCAGTGTCGCTGTTTATGCCTACAAGATAAGGCAGAGAGGAGAACAGTAATGTCCCTGACTTGGCTACTCATTTCCAGAGCTGCTGGCCAATGCCACAACATCTGGGGTTTGGCGAGGGCTCCCTTCAAGAAGAAAATAGCGGGTCTCTAAGAGCGTCATCAAACCTGAGATGTTTCAAGCAAAACACGTCAAGCTCAAATGAATTCCTTTCTTGACAAAAACAAAAACAACAACAACAAAAACCCTCCACAGCTTTTTAAGAGAAAAACATTTTCCTGGAAAATCTCCAAGCATTGCTTTTGCCAAATTTGGAGTTATGCTCAAGGGAGAGCAGAGTACCTTTGGCACATCTGCTGAAACTGGAGGAACTGTGTCTCTGGTATGGTGAGGGAGGAGGAATGTAGCAACTTAAGCCTGCTTTCTGAGGTCAGGAAGCACACAGAAGAAGTGATGAAAAACAGCCCAAAGCAAGAGGAAAGCGATTTAGTTTCTCTTGCATGAGGCAGTCTCAGCAGCTTGAGGGAGGACGGAAAGGAAAAGAGAAGAAAACTGGAAAGAAAAATGAGCAAAAAAAAAAAAAAAACAACAACAAAACCCAAACCTGAAGGTGTTTTTTGTTTTTGTTTTTTTTTTTTCTTTTCCCTTTCCAATCTGCAAAGGTTTTTGAAGAGATATCAAAATCAAGAAGAGAGATACTGGATCAAAACGACTGAGTAGATTCGCTTGTAGCAGAAAATAACGTTGGCATCTCTCCTTAGGTAGGCTGAGAACCACACGGTTCCTCCCTATTGTTAAAGGAGGATTTTCCTTCAAGTCCAGCTAATCCATTAAGGGAGCAAGCATAAAGGGGCAATGGGCCAAGGGAAGCTCTGAAAAAGAAACTCAGCAAAATGCTGTGGTGCTGCTGTAAGGGTTGGTGCCTTATCCTGGCGCACAAGACAAAGGATTAGAGCGCTTATCTGGGAGTAGCAAGTGAGCCTCGGCAGCAGCACAAGCACTTATAAGCATCAGTTAGCGGGCAGCAAGGAGGAAAAAGAAAAGGAGGAGGGGGGAAATAAATCAATCCATCAGCACAGGCCCTTGGGAGAGGGATATTTGGAGGCTGTGGGAGCGGGGCGGAGGCTGGGGCACCCTGAGGCTGGCGAGGAGAGCGGGTGGAAGAGCACACATGCCGATGGGGCCCCTGGTTCATGAACCTGTCAGTCTAAAAGCCTGTTTGTGCTTAGCCAGTCTGCTGGAAGCACATCTGCTAATATCCACTAAAGAGAAAAATGGTGTAGGGAATATGTGGATGTCTTCTCTGCCTTGCTTGGGAAGCCAAATACCAAGGACAAAATATTCTACTTGGAGGAGAAAACAAGGTGAGAGAGTCCGGAGGGTCATGCGAGAAGCTGCCAGGAAGACACGGGGGTTTTCAGTTCCCAGCAGTAAGGAAGAAGGAAGAACTATCCCCCTAATCAGCAAAAGCCCTCATCAGAAAGGGCGTGAGGGCACATGGGTAGGGAGAGTGCTGGCACCCGTTTACCCAACGCTTTGGGCCAATTGCAAAACCCAGCAAGAGCTCTACAGGCACCCAGACATTGCTGCAAGAAGCCCCAGCGAGGACAAAATGCGACTGCCCTGCTCCAGAAATACCCAGCATTGATGCACTCATGGTTGCTGAATAAAAGGATTATGGCAAGTGAGTGATTTTATACGTTATGTCAAGCCAGCATATAAACAATGACAAAAAAAAAAAACCATCCTGAAAGGTGACAATTTACAGCAGGCACTTGAAATAACCAGGAGAAACTTATGGAAAAATATATACAGCATCTCTGGTTTAGGATCGCAACGTTTGCTTATTATCATGGTTAGTTTTAAAGAAGCTTCCTGAGCAGCAACTGGGGGTAGTTAGCAGCCATAGCCAGAGGGCAAAGAAACAAGCAGCATCCAGCCCTTCTCCTCTGCTGATTTTCATGGATTCAGGAGTGAGAACAGTCGGGAGCTACGAGAGGATGGCCAAAATAATACAAGAAAGAAGTGAAGGATTCTCTTTTTTTTTTTTTTTTTAAATAAGAATTACTGCATTAAATCAGTGCCACCCTGTTCAACATTAAAACCTTGTGCGGATGTTTGGCATAAAACTGAGCCCAGACATAGCTAAGCTTGAATGAAGACCGAACAGTTTGAAAGCACACAGATGTATTCGCTTCTACCTGAACAGCTCCGGATCTTAAGTATTGTTACTATTAAAGAAGTATAATTAGTAAAAAGGTAATATTAAGCGTGCTTTCTTTCTGTATCTCAGCCTGTTGTTTCTGCAGTAAATCCCTACATTGCCCTCACACAGGACATTGCATCACAACACAGGCTAACACAAAAACTCCCACCTCGGCTCTAGGTGAGCCCAATTCAGACATGTATAACATATCGAAGAAACTGAAAAAATTAGTTACCAGGAAAATTGGTTTCCTACACCCAAACTGCAGAACAGGCATGTGGGGCAGCAGGCTTCACCACCAGTGGCTGAGCAGAACCAGTGCTTCTAGACTGGGGCCGGCAGAGGGAGGGATGCAAAGCCAACTCATCGCTCAGTTCTTCATGCAGCACTCTCCAAACAGGTGACCTTGCCACCAACTTCTTAAGTACATCTTAGGTTGTGTTGTGGCATGATGTGCCACATCGCCCCGATCCTCTCTATTCATCCTA
>CM060566.1:19485000-19630000 GCA_030625065.1 Alectoris magna | reverse complement strand
TTTGTTAATTAGCCACCTGAGCTCAAATTTAGCTTTTAATCATTACTAATTATCAAATTCTAATTATTTTCATTCGTTTTATCTAGCTGTTCACTTCATTATCTTGTGGCATTGTATCTTTAAGAACTTACTTTCTAAATAGATGGCTCTACCTTTAAACATAGCATTATAGAAAACTGTGACATGTATGCCCTACCATAAAATACACAATATAGTTGCCAATATATTTTTTCACGCTGAACGCCAAGTGGGCAAGCCTGACTTTAGTCACATTTGTTTACAATATGTATTATAATATCATTAACACAGAATACAGAAATGCTGCTCTATTTTTTTAAGTCTGTAACTTGTTTGCCTATGTCTTGCATTTTTGTCCCCTTCTGTAACTCGCTTACCAAAATTCTATATCTAAAAGACTTCTATTTAGTATCTCTGAAACAATCCTTTTATTTGTTAGTTATCTTGGATTTTTAAGCACCTAGGCCCAGGCTGTGAAAGCTGATAAATTGATTGCAGATGACAGACTGCACTGTCTGTTTGATCTAAGTTAGGCAGACTCAGTACCAGACTTCATGATATTAAATGGATAGATATCCTACGTTTCTCATTTTTCAGTTAATGTCAACTATCATCAGGTTGCTATTGATATCCTAGTATTCAAACAGAACTCTCAGAAAGTCCATCTGCAAAAACCTTGGGCTATTCTGCCATCAAAAGGAACCTAGAGAATCTGTTTTCTGTACAATGTGATAATGGTTATATGACCACAAAGAAAATAAAATCAGACCTGTGGAACAAGAAGGTAGTTACCATCCAGCAAGTAGAATATGCAAAGGCTCACTCCTTATCCTTCTTACGCACTTAGTTTCTTCTCCACATTGAAGGCCTACACCTATGAGATTCATCCTGAAGTTAGGCACCTGAGCAAGCTGCTTCTCACAAGTGGTAAGAGCAATGGGGAGTAGTTATTGGGCATCCTGTTGGCAAGGCTCTGTTTTCGACACGTCCTCTTCCTAAAAACACTTGAACACCTTCTCCACTCCCAAGATGTTCTCCTCAATGTCAACATCTGCAATCAGGTCCTCCTAAATAGTCCTACTGCTGATTAATCATACTTTTCACTTGAAGTGAACCTGGTTCCATCGTCACCATTACATCCATATTACCTGACTTTTTTTTTTTTATACAAAACTTCAAGCAAAAACCATGCTCAGATAGTGCCTGCAGACTCACCTATCATATCTAGTGGCAAACTACTGGAGTTTACTGGTCTTGTCCTTACACTGAGCTTGAAAGGCAGAATTGGCCTTTAGTGATGCTGAACAATTGGGTGGCTGGAGAACACATGAGCATACCTGGTGAGCAAAGTGTCAAGAATCAGTTTGAGGGTTCTTACTTGGGAGATGGACATGCAAAAAAAACAAAAAGTGTTTGACATTTTCTCTCATCTCTTCCCGGTGAGTCTGCAGTCTTTCAAAGCTGTCTGAAAACTGACCCAATGCACTGATAAGGGAACTGCAGATTGAACCCCAGAGTCCTACGGTGAAGAAAGAAGTCCATCCACACAACAGTTTAAACCTTTTCCTTATAAATGAAGACATAGTCCTTTGGACAGATAATTTTCCTCATAAAATTAATTGAACCATCTTTCTGTTAAATTTAGTCTCTAATCCCCTATAAATACATTTTTTACCAATCTTTTCTTTACCGTTTTGTCATGCAGTACAGATTATACCCAGAATTCAGCAATGCCAGAGTAATTGAAAACTGAATAAAATTTCCCATTGAGATAAATTTTAGTTTCGTTCTGCAGTACCATTCTATTATTCTATTCATTTAACTTTTGGAAGGTAGCAAAATAACGATAAATATGGGATTGTTGCATTTAACTGAACATAGAACGCAAAGTTGCTGTTTCTCAAGATATTCTGTACCCTTTACTTCCATTTAATTATGTATGAACTCTTCAAAAAAGAAAAAAAAGCCCTCTCAAATAATGCGAAACGTCTACTGGGGGAGAAGATTTAAAGATGATAAATGTTATTTAGAATCACTGTGATATGATTCATATTGTGATGCGATTGGGAACAATATTAAAACCCACCAAGGCTATTATACCTAAATTTTTGTTTCAATTCATGCAATATTGCTGCTGCTTAATATGATTTCTATTTACTTCTTTCCATTGTTAGTGTTTTATTGAGGTTGTGTCGGCTTTATCAAGCTAATCTCTGCTGCAAATGGAGGTCAGCAGAGCCAAAGCACTGGCAAAAAGCCTGTCTCCATTATATTCTGCTCAGTATGAATTTGCTCGAAAATCATCTCTAATACAAACTCTTTCTTCACCATTCTTCAATTATAATATTTCTACCTGCACAAAACCTGACAGCTTGATATTTAAAAGCTATATAAACTCTCACAATCTAATTTTATATTCCTCTTTATAAAGAGATACTGTACCTCATTTAAAGTACCCGTGAATGCATTAATCAGAAGGTTTAGAATCATGTAATCTTGGCCATGAATAAAAACTTGAATTTCAGGTAATTTTAATTGTAACTTGAAAACATACACAGCTACTTTTATTGACAATGACAGTAAGACATTAATTTGCATTCTTTGAGTGTCAAGGTGAAGGTAAGTAATCCTGTCATGCCCTTGCTAGAATACGATTTGGCAAAACAGGATATTGTAGAAGCTTTATAAATCTTATATCTATATTTCTCCTTGTACTGGTCTAGGGAATAATGAAAAAGAGCGTCACATAAATTTACCTACCAAATGGGGTATGCTCTCTCTCGAATACCCACACATAACTTACATTAACATTAGTATAAAATACACACGTGCACCAAGGGGAAGGATAGCCTACCGGATACACAAGGTCTGGAATAACAGCAGAATTAAAGTCCCTTTACTAACTTCCAATCCATTCTATATCACAGGGAAGATATACTTTTTTGTTTGAGTTAAGCCTTGAACCTAAAATATTTGCATAAAAATAACTAAAGATATACTACAAAGGGATAAACTGCTCTTCAGAGACTGTCTTAGATCTGCTTTGGTTTAAGATGTTAGGTTTGCATATTGCTAATTGTAGTCTAAAATAAAGGAAACTCAATTAAAAAAGAAAAACCAACAAGCCAAACACCTCAAAGTTGTTTTTCAGGACTTTTTCAGTAAGTTTCTAAATGCGTTTTGGGATAGGTGATTGAAATCTGACAAAAAAAACCCACAGCATTTTATAATAATGTCCCGCAGCAAAACTATGGCACCAATAGCTAAACAATACTTTATCACCTTTGCCACTCTCAACAGCTCCCATTAATACTGAGATCATAGTGTTAGGCCTTCTATTCCCCAGCTGACCATGTTAGTGACAGCCAGGGCTTAGGCAATGACATTGAAAAATATTTGCTATGACACAGCCACAAATCACTGTGAGACAAGTTTAAAACTCAATATTCACTGAACTTGCATCTGCTCTTTTCTTGTTAGAACATCAACAACACATTTATTATAAGTTGAATTCCTCAAAGTATCAAAGCATTGATGGAAAGTGATAAAAATTATTGTCTGATAAAACTAGGTGCACAGAGGGGCCTTTGTCAAGTCAGTTATTCACATGAAGCTATTGTCTGAGAAGGAATCGGGACGTCTGACGAAGAGATGTTACTAAGACTGGTGTTCATTTACATAAAAAGCACCCAGTGCATGAATATAAGTACATGTAAATCAATTTTTCTTAAAGGTCGTATCATACCACTATTGATTTTTATTTTCATCTGTCCCTGGGATCCTAAGCAGACATTTACAGGACATTGTTCTTCGCATGTGTTTCGGATCCTCTCTGAACAAGATGCTTCTGAAGCTTCCCAGTTTTGGGAATGGTGGCATGGTGGTTGGCAGATGTCCTAATTACACAACCCTTCCAAAATTTCAGCTTCAAATCTCATGCCTCTTCCTGAGCACATACAGGACAAAATTCTTCCCTTGTTTTCCAAAAGCTTTGTTGGTAAATCACTCAGGCAGTACACAAACTCCTGAAGGCAAGGGATGAATATCTGCACTTCTTCCTATGCCCCTCTGCAAGAGGAACAAAGCAGGCTATCCATAATGAGTCACTGAACTACCAGGCCAACCCCTCTCCTTGTCCTCATTCACTGTGTTGTGTGTTTCTGCACTGTCCCCAGACTCAAATGACAATAGATAGCCATGCCAGGTCATTCCCAGAGCTTTCACCCCAGGCCTGTCTGCTTTTCTTTTCAAAGCACACCAAAGGCTAATCCCATAGGATCAAATACCTCAAAGGACACATGGAAGGAGATGCTAAAGAAGGTGAGGAAATGAGAGAGAGCTATCATGTTCATAAGGACCTGACAGGGGTGGGTAAAGGTACAACTGAAGCTTGCAAATCATAAAGGCAATGCATAGGGTGAGTGTACAACTGGTAGTTGAAAAAATTCCACAGCTCTAGGAGAAGGTGTAATGCTTTGAAACCATCAGGAGATCAGCTCAAACAGAACAGAAGGTAGCCTACAGTAGATCTTCTGCTATTACTTACTATAGGAAATTTTGGACAATGAGAGCATAAACAGGACCACAGTGGTCTCAGGCAAACTGAATGCCAGCAAATCCATATACAGATGCAACTGAAAGATGAAAGATGGTGTACCTTGCCACATCACTAATCCAATGATTACAACAGCAGAAAACAATACGAGATATTTTGGACTGGATATATTCAAAACTCACCTGGAAATTTTCCTTTGCCATCTACTCTAGGCAATTTGCTTTAGCAGGGGGTTGGACTAGATGCGCTCTAGAGGCCCCTTCCAACCTGTATGATTCTGTGACTGCAAATACTGGCCCGGCCTCCATACCCTACCCCGGTGAGCATTTCTTGTTGCTGCTGCCTGATTACAGGACAAGGAGGATTGCTGGTCTGATGCAGCACAGATTCTCTTGTGTTGTTAAAGGGCAAAAGTTGTTTCTAACACATGCTGAACTCTGTATTAAGATTCCATGAACGGTTTTCTTCTGACCCACATATTCTAGTAGATGATTTTCCCGATGAGGAATATTTTTTGTAATGGCAACCTTTTGGAGGCATTGAAGAGGCTGCTCAAGAAGGGGAATAAATAATTCTTAATAGCAAGCTTTGCAGCATATTGAATGACAGTTCTTACATTATATATTGATATATATCATGCTGGCCCTATGCCATGCTGACTAGTCGGTAATTTCCAACAAGGCATGGTTTTTAGATAATGCAATAGGTAAGGGACAGAGCCATAAATGCTGGCCCCTTCAGTTGTACCAAAATCTTCTGGAACTTCATTTTGGTTTGAAAGATGACTGTCACGGCTCCTGATATTAAGGAGAGACAGCAAGAAATGCGTGTAAAACCAATCCTGTCCCTGCTTCCATGAGGCAAGAGGCGTAGCCCATAGACTTAAATTTAAATGAAACACAGAAAGTTAGGCACTTGTCTGAGGGTTAATCAAAACATCCCTACAGGTTAGTATGCC
Source organism: Alectoris magna (assembly GCA_030625065.1). Classification (NCBI taxonomy): domain Eukaryota; kingdom Metazoa; phylum Chordata; class Aves; order Galliformes; family Phasianidae; genus Alectoris; species Alectoris magna. Next base: position 19,624,469 of record CM060566.1, on the reverse strand, counting down.
TTACTTCAGTTTAACCGTCAAGCATGTAACACACGTATTAGTGCTTTTTGCACTTCCAGTACTTGTAAGACCTCATAACTAAAATAAAGATTAAAAAACGCATACAGTATACTCACATCACTATAGCTGCTTCAAAAAACACATTTTCATTGAATGGTTACAATTTTTACATCATCTTATTCATTTTTCTAACCTAAGTGTGTGTCCTTCGCTTTTAATGATCTTCCTTAGTGTAATGCTGTAATGCGATGGAAAGTACAGAAATAGTAGCAGGGTGGCACAACCCTAGGCTGCAGCAAATGAGAACAGGACCAGAGAAATGCAGCAACCTTAGATACAGAAACAAAGGAAGAAAAACTGATTACCTTCGGAAGACCTCAGACACACAGGGACCTCCAACAAAATGCTTTTACCTCCGCTGCTAAGCCTTAAATAAGATCTGGGAAGGGTGGTGGATCCTGGCTCCAGCCCTTCCAGTCACTCAGCTGCATTGCATGCACCTGAGCTCCCCTGGGTTGGCCCTGCCTTCCACCAGGTGCTCAATCACTGCTTTCAGGCCATGACTTAGCATTTCCACTACACTTAGAAATCTAGATTGCTTGGCCAGGCTGGATAAGCAGATGATTTTTCCACTGTTTGCACTATGCCTTTTTGTACATGCAGCGTAGAGCTTACAATGATCTTGATAATTCTTCTGCATAATTCATCTTCCAGTCATAATTTGGAACCGTCAACCAAATAGTACAATACAATAATGAAGTATAATGTGATAACAATAATGAAGTATAATGTGATAACGAATGAAGTATTTATAAATACCAGTGGTAATTCCATGCTAGCTCCTGTGTGGAGCCAGGAGTTGGACTTGATGATCCACTTCCAACTTGGGTTATTCTATAATTCGTATTTTAGTTTGTCTCTTTATACATCTTTGCCATTTCATCACTGATGCTCCCTATTTACGATATCTTATTATGCAATAATACCAAAGACAACATTCTGTTCATGTGAACTCCTTTGGCTCCAGGGAAAAAGTACATTCTTCTGAGTACTAGGTTGAACAGCTCTTCGTTTAATTTCCCACCCTTTGACCTCCCTCATCAAGGCAAGCAACCCAAACAGTGAAAATGGAAGGAAACATCTAGATAGCCTGTTAGAAGCAAAGTTGGTATGAGAAGTTGGCTTAAAAAAATAAAGGTACTACCTCTTCTGTTTTAGCCTTGGGCAGTCTGGACTGGCACTCTTCCAAACACAGCCCCAGCCCCAATGGTCTGAGTGCCAGGGAGGTCTGGAGCTCTTTCTTAATATCTCTGTCATCTCATCTATCTCAGAAGACCAGAGAGAAATTTGAAGATTACAAATTTGTGCAGCAAGAGACTAAACATTGCATAAATATTATTTCCTTTTTGTGCTAAGAGAATATCCAGTAAGTTTCATGGAGTAGTTTTATACAGTTGTAGTTGCATATCAAGTTATTACCAGGCTTCTTAGTCCCTTTGTTAACGTCAACAGCAGTGTTATTTTCAAACTGGAAGCGTTCTGTGTCTGGAAACTGTATCTCGTTTTGCCAGTGGGGTGACCTAGAGATCCAATTAGCATTTCCACCAATTTTGCAAACGTCTCAAGCTCATCAAAGAGAAAGTTCTGATTTAAGAGAAAATACCTGCAAAATTCAACCTTCGATAAACTTTTCAATGAGAGAGCCCAAATATTTTCAGTTACCTATTTTGAGGAACAAATCTTCAGCTCTTTTTTCAGCTCAGGTAATAAAACATTTTGTTCCTTTGGCTTTTCTCTAAAATCAAGACAAAAGATACATTTCTAGAGATGATATGAAATGAAATTGAAATGAATGAGTACTTGGGAAAAAAAGAAACCTTTAGTGCTAGAAATGCTTTGTTATGACTGAATAAACTAAATATGCTTAATATGAAAGGTAATGATGCGACTGATTGAATAGTTTGACATTACTGCACATGAAATATCATTAACAGGTTCAAGATGGTTTTATATCAATACCACATCTCAGAATAAAATAAATGGAAATACGGGACTACAATAATTTGTCACTGGAGCCTTTCAGTGTCATTTAAAAAAAAATATTATCAGTGAAAGTCTAGTCAGCATTACCTGGAGTGTCAGAAGAAATTACAGCCTCGCGCATGTTTGAGAGCAGGCCCAGTTAAACAGTTTAGGATAACTGCAACATACGTGCACCTGTGAGAGGATAAGTAAGTACATAGTAGCCCCTCCATCTTTGCCTCCAACAGGCACCGCCAAGTCATACCTGTATTGGCTGCTGCTACCGCTTTTCAGAATGTGAGGGGGCATCTGTGCAAAAGCAGCATGATCCCCTCTCATGTCTCTGAGTGAAGACAAAGCAAACTGGGGAAACTTTGCCAGCAGATCTCGTACACGACGCTTTTAGGAAGAAAACTCTGCTGTGAGCGTGTAGTCACCACAAAATACATACCCATCAGTAAAAATATTTGGGGAGATCCTGCAAACAGACATTCAGTGTTTGCACCTCGTGTGCCTGTTCTTTCTGCATTGTGGTAGCAGTTCTCGTCATAACTCCAATGAGAGGCACCTGTCTCAGTAGATATTGTCTCACCATGCCTGGGTGGTGCCAGGCTTATTGCTATTATTTGCAAGGTGGTCTTGTGAGCAAAAGATTGCACTGCAAACTGAAAGATCCAAGATGCATAGCCTGCATCAGCATCTAATGGCCAAATGATTTACCAATACTCACCATAAGGATTAGCCTACATGATAAAGACCCCTTAGATTTTGATGCTGGCTTGGCTCTCCCTTTCACCTTCCAGAGGAATCTCAGTCAGCATTTCTGCGTTCACCCATGGGATGCAGATACTCACAGCTATCTCGATCAGTGCAGGCCATCGCCTTGCATGAAAGCACACAATACTGAGGGTAGCAAGCTGTAAATCAGAATGGTAAATCTGAGCTGGCATTTTGTGGCTGCTGCATTAGCTGCAGATTCTCTGCAGACGTCTCATTGCTTTCCCATTGCTGGCAACAACAGAGGTCGGCAGTACTTCACTTACACTGCTGTGTACAGCCTCAAAATGCTAATCACCACTTCTGTCTATGGAAATTCACTTTCCATAGAGCTGTGTCAGATGTTGAGTATATACATGCCCTACATTTTCTTCCAGGTTCTTGTTCCATCTCGAAGGATGCTTACCTCATCCTTTACTGTTTTGGGGTCTTTACTTTTATCTCCCTAATGCATGTCAATCTCTGCTCAAAGCTCATTACACCGTTGACACTAGCCAAAAAGTGGAACCAAAAATGCAAACATGCTTTAAAATACAACCACATATCATCAAGTATATTTGACAGACAAGGCTCCTCTTTGGTAGGAAGATGAGTAACACAGAGTAAAAAGTTAGTGTCAAGAAATACTGTATTCATGAAAACACTGAAATTTGGATGGACTAAAACAAGTTTTGCAATTACTTTAAGCCTCCCTTTAAGATTTTAACATTTTAAAATACGTTTTCTTCTGGTGGTTTCCAAAACAAATCTTTTCCTTTCAAAATGGCTAAAACCTTAATTGAAATTATAGTGTTATAAAGATCTAAAAACAAAGTTCGAATTGATTCTCTGTCTCTTTTTATTTTCGAGATGGGTGATTGCTTGTATTGTTGAGAGCTTGAGGAGCTCTATTTTTTTCTGTCACCCAAAATGTCTGTTTTTATTTCTTCTCCCCCCCTGCCACCGCCAGGTATTTTCATGTGAGTTCTATTTTAGGTCAATTAATGGAATTTCTTTCTGCTAAATCATTAGAACTTTTCCTTAATTAAGAAAACGGAAGCCCTAATGTCATTCCACTGGGGAATAAGAAAGTAACAAGTTGTGACACACACCGAGGATTAACGTGGAAAAGTCGTTAACTCTGTGTGTATTTTTCCCATTGTGCCCTCCTTTTCTTTGGTTTCTTTGCAAATCCTTAAAACTTTATAAGCTGCGTTTACGTTAAGCTGTTCCTGATATGCTCCAATAAGTGTGCTTTAGACACATTGTTAACATAAGGCCAAATCTGTAATACAGCATGGACAATTAAGTGCACAATTTTTGTATAAATGCAAAATCCCTCACTGTGAATTATTTAATTAATGCTCTACAGTTCATTTAATAGCGCTCTTTCAAAGGCCATTTCACTCACAGAAAACTAATTTCATTCTTCGGGTTGATTTAATTAGATTGTATGATATATGGTATTGCTAATTCAGTGGCTCTCTTTGCAGTGTCTAGGCCGCTGCTCCTATTGTCGGCAATCTGTCAGCCCCATTTTTAACAGTATTGAAAAATTCAAGCTTTATTATTGCTCGCTCACTCTTTCTCTCCCATCAGGAGGAAAGTAATGAGCTTTTCTTCTTATGAGAGCAAGCAGAGAGTGTGGTGCCCTTAGCGCTTCAGGCACCGAGCAGTATTAACAGCCTGATTCATGAGTTAAGTTTCTAACTGCCCGTGGCTATTAGCACTCAGTCCTTTGGCTGTCATTTAGTTAAAAAGACTCTTCGGTTAATTCACTCTTTTAATGAGACTGTGCTATTCAACTAATGTATTTTACTGTATGAAAGGTCACACCAGGAAGCAAAACAGATTGGAGGGAATGTAGCGGGAAGCCTGGCTGTCAAGAAACAGTTCAAGCCTCGCAGGCATTTAGCGGTCCCGGCGCTGTAATGGGCTGGGGAACTGATGGGCCAGCGCTCACCTCAACAGTTGAGCGCCATAAATCACAGCTAAATAGAAAGCAGATTAATCAGAGCCACAGACAAAAAGAGCACGTGTTTCATTACCCATATAATCACTAACATGATTGCCAGACAAGCCGGGGAGCTGTACACAGGGCTGACAAAGCGCGGCATGGCACAAGGCTCGGCCCAGCTTAGCTGCAGCCACGCGATCGACTCCTAGGGCTGCTGCTCTCCTGGCTAGGAAAGGCAGCAGTAGGGCTGGGGTCAGGCACGAAATAACAATGGGAAGTTGTGGCCATAAAGGCTTGCGTTTGGTTCTCACAGAGCCCTCTGCCTCAGCACAGGCTGCAGAAGGAGGTGAGATGCAGGCCTCTGCACTGAGCAGGGCCCAGCACTCCCGCTGCCTTCAGGTGTCCCCAGAGCCTCCAGACACCTGCCAGCACCAGCACACAGGCACCAAGCTCACGGTGACAACTTCCGTGCTTCTCCAACATCATCATTTGCTCGCGGTGCTTGTCCTGTCACCAGGAACTGATGTGCAACACGCAGACCTGCATTGCTCAGCTTTTCCCTGCTCAGGCTGAAAATCTGCTCTGCCTCAGCATCTCTGCACGGGATGTCCAATCAAACATGTTTTTCTGAGTACTGCTCGTTAATTTACCAAAGGAGAAAATGAGAGGAACCTCTGCTTTTAATAGCTTCGCATCTGCCTGCCAGGGCGTTAAACACCTGAATTATTGTGAGGGCATGTGTGTGTTTTGCTCATTTTTAATTAGTGTCACTGGGGGAAAAACTTCAGCACTTTAGGGGCAAAAGTATATTATTTTTTAGAAATTGTAATTCCCTCAAACTACGGTAAACAAATCATTCTGATTTAAATTTCCCAAGCAACTTCCAAACAGGGAAACCGTATGCTTAATTACTAAACATCTGTTGCAAAGAATACCCCTAGCTTTTGCAGCACTGATATCGCTGTGTATGAATTTTAAAATCTGTCAGCAAGGGATCATGAAAGCTTTGGGAGCAGAGAGCTGCTCACTTTAACCCCTGAACCAGATAATCTAACAGTAATCCATTCAAAACTAATCAAACATTTACAGAAACGCACCAGCACTGAGGAAAACAATTCATCATCTTCATATGCTCATTACACTTCCAACATCTCAATCTACCTATGTAAATGAGCCTGGGGATCTGACATCAGGTCCATGTACAGAAATTATAAACAAATATTCATCCATTATGCTGCTGAAATTTAACAGCTGGAGCACTAACAGTAGCTGAACTCCAAGCCCTGAGTATCAATTATTTATGAACCTAAAACTGACAAGACTGTCTAGGTGAATTAGCTGCATATGTCAAGCTTTGTTATAAATCCCAGCCTACTGTAAAACTCATTTTCATAGAATGTATGTACAAGGCTGACAATATATCAACAGTGCGGCATTAATAATTTAGAAGAATGGTACCATAAGGGAGCACCTAGAAACTCTGCTCTGCAATATAGTTGATATTACAAATAAAAAAGTCAAATAAAATGAATTTCCCATAAACAGAGAATCAAATAAAGCATTTCTCTATGATTTTATATTCAATTTCCAAAAAACTTACCAGTTGATACTTCCATTTTTAGGAACCATAAGCATCTCCTGAACTTGTTTAACTTCTCGCCCAACGCTAAAAACGCCTTTGAATTTTTAGTTCTCTTGAGGTAGGCTGCGTTGCATTTATTTTACCTTTACAGAATGAGATCTAAAAGTGAGCAGAGGGTAGGAGGCAAAAGGAAATTGTTGTTTGCAGCAAGCAGTACTGCATGCCGTGGTTTAAGACCCTGAAATATAATAGAGACTATCGATAAGTACAGTTAACTATAGGCTAAAAGGTACCTTTTGACGAATGCATATGGCACAAAATGAGGCAAAGGCTGCTCTGATCTGATGGTAGAATTTGGTTAGATATGTTAACCATTCGTGCTATTTGAGGCACAATGAAGTTTCTTTGCTTTACGTTGCGTAAGAAGTCAATATAGAAGCTACTGGACTTTAAGTACAGCCATCTACATAGCATAAGTGAAAGAAAAGGGTAAGTTCTAAACTGGAACTATTATCAGCCTAAGGAAAATTCTGATCTGAAAGTCTGCAGTGAGATGTAGAAAAAGGACCTATCCAAACTTTGCCCAAAATCTTAGACACTCAAAGGCAGGTTGGAATTTTGCAGTTCTCACCTATCCCAAAGAGCAGTCGGCCACAGCTTTGTCGAAACAACGCACACAATTACTCAAAACCTGAACTTTGTTCAGAAGGACCTTGGTAAGCCTGTGTATCCATCTAACCTATGTCCATAAAGGCATGGCTAGTTGTGGCAGCTTTTTGCAATTCAGGAAGGTTGCCCACACAAAGAAATTAATACACGCTCTCATGAGAATTTGTGACTACCAAATAAACAAGATTTTATCTCATACACAGTAGTAGCCCGTATTTTGATCTGTGAATATTGGCCTTCCTTTTCTCCATGGCACATCTTTTGATTATTATGGAAAGTGAAAGGGGGAGGGAAGGAGGGAGAAGAGAGAAAGGCTCAACCCCAGGCTTGAGAGAAACACCACATCTGAAGGACTGTTAAAGGGAATCATTAGCATGCAGCACATGAGGCCATTGTTGACTTCCTGGGGTTTGCTCCCATGCTTGAAGTCAGTTCTTGTTTTGTGTACTCCTTAATTGGGATCCGTATGAAAAACACAGCAACAACATGTGAAAATGCATTTCAGGACCGAGGAGAAACCACTAAAACTTCAAAGCTGAGCTGCACAGTGTTTTTGAAAATACTGTGTCAGTAGTAAAAGAAAAGATAAATGCACGCTTTCAAAGGATCTGCAATGGTCCAAGAAAAGGTGACAAGATATTTGAGTATTTTGATGCAGTGAAAATAGAAGTTAGAGGACGAAATCGATCCTTAATGATGCACACATATACGTGAAAGCAGAAATAAAATAGTAGAGTTTGTCGGGGACATAAGGAAAATGCTACAATGCCATCACTTCATCTTCAGGATATCATCACTTCTGACTCAGGAAATACATGCAAAAAAACCTGGGAAATTATAATAAATATACAGTATTTTTCAAGAGAAAAAAAATGGAGAGAGATCTGTGCCTTGATGCCTGATACATCAGGTATTTATGGAAAGAGTTTTTCAAGAAGCTGTTGCTGGTCAGACCCAGGGAGACACAGAGGTCATTCAGTGCATCCTCCTGTAGCACAGAAAGAAGGTTTGTATAACAATTCCTACTTAATTCTTCAGTCTACTAGGAATTTCCATTTCCCACCACTTTAATATTATCTGCATGGGTTATTTGCTTTATGTTTTCGTAAGTAGAGTCCAATAATAATAATAATTCACTGAGGGTGAAATTCACTCCCGGGCAGAAAGCCCAAGAAAAGGCCTTTGCATCACTCAAGTCATTCCAAAGTGCTTAAAATAGGATTTGTTTGGATTTAAATGGTGCAGAGAAATTATGCTGGCTCTTTCGATAAGAATGACTTCACCTCAAATGCCCCACAGTGCTGTGGTGCAGTTTAGATGCTTACTGTCAAAATCCATAAGAACTGTCCCCACAGAGTTCCAACATAGAATGAAGATCTTGTAGTCTGCCCAAAACAATGAATAAAGGAATACGGGCAATCCACAGAAGAAATATCTTTTCATTTCTGGACTTAATTAACTGATTTGGTGCCTGATGACATCTCTCACTTTGTATATTCTTCTTGTTAATTGATGCTTTTATCAATGCTCCCAGTCTCTTGTTCTATTTCATACACATGGCATCTATGAAATTTTTCCCAGTAGCTCTTTCTGTTAATGTTCAAAATCCTGCTTGAATACTTCCTCTTTTTCAGAAGTCCTCAGTTTTCAACTTCACAAGGTAGTAAAGGTGAACACTGCTCTAGCTGAGATAGGGTAGAGAGGTACACTAACATGCAGACTCCGTATATAACTCCTTTGGACTTTTGCAACTGTGGGTTAAGCTCAAAAGACAGAGGTCACCAGCAAATAAAGACTAATTTGAGTACACTTGTGAGCTTGAGCTAACATTTCATGCGATGAGGGCTACGTGGTGCATTTCCAAGGCATCAGCTCAACAGCTGTATGTTTTCCTTTAATTTCTGAGGGGTCTTTTCAACACAATAGCCCTGTGATTTCTTGAAAATTTTAGTTAGAACCGAGCCTAGAGCTGAGAGCCTCATAATCATAACTCAGAAACTGGATTTGGAACTGAAAAATAATTCAAAATGAAAAAAAAAAAAAGATTTTTTTCTTTGAATTGGCTGTACTTGGCGATAACTCTTGACTTATTCTTCTGCACCGTTGCAATAAGCTGTGATTCCGGGGACCTACTTTTGTGACTAAAAGATAACTCTCTCGGGAAGAAAATTGCCTCTCAGACATAAAATCTTTGAAACAGGTGTTTACAGGAAAGTAGCAAATACAAAAAAAAAAAACCAGTCAAATATGCCAAGCTAAATAGGCATTAATTTATGGACGTACTGCTTCAATTCATAGGTGCAGCAGCCATCCGGCAATCCTGGAAAAGCAGTGGTAGTCTTTTGCTAGAGCCTCAACATTGATGTAATTAACCATATATTGGTATATGATCACTGCTATTAATTCTTCTAAAACATTTCCTAGCTGTAAAATCTCACTAATAGCAATTTTCACTTTTTGTTGGCAGGTAGTTTACTACTTCACAAGTCATGTTCATTATTGCCTATGGGGACCCAGTTGCATCTTGTCTCAGTCATCATCTGCTGAGACAACAGCTTTGTTGCTTTGTTCATTGATGGTGTCGACAATTGACTTTAAAAAGAAGAGCAGGAAAAGAGAGTTAAGATTGCATTGCATTAATCATGAATATCACATAGTAATAACAGACATCATGTTTGACTGCGTTTTTTCTTTTCAGTTAGACTTCACAACTCATAACCCCCACTTTTTTTTCCAGCAAAAAAAGTCCCACATTACATATCTAACAAATGCTACACAAATACCTGTGGATTAAAGTGATCTAGATGTACCACTCAAGATCCTCTGAAAGTCAGACATAGGCTGTAGCGTAATATAACAGTTTAATATGGCATCCAATCACTCAGTTAAGTTGTAACACACAAAGAGTAGAAGAGCTACTCTTCTCTTTAGGGGGACATAATCTATAAATCAAGATTTAGAACGTGGGACAAGACCACGTTCTAAATCTTGATTTATAGTGATGCCTAACTTAAATGCTGTCCATCAGTAGCACAGATCCCAAAATGAATGCTGATTCTTATCAGCCTGAAAAAAAAAACCAACACAATTATCATCATACATAACACAAGTGCAGTAAAAAGGAAGGAGATCCTCCGTTTTCATCTCCTGACCCTTGGAAGTAGTAACAGCAGGCAATATAAGCAGATAACTTTGCTCCAGCTTTATACTGGAGTGACTGATGACCCAGAAGCACTACGATTTCTGAGCATCCACAGCACTGAGTGTCACCCTATCTGGCTGCCACCTTGCTAAAACAGCTCAGGGTTGATTTTGCTTCCAACAAAGCAGGTTAGACCTACTTGCCTAAGAAATACAGCTGCTAATCCTAGCAGCGCTGTTGCTTGTGCATGGCCTGTGCACACTCCATACACTAACAATTAAATTTACAAACCATTTCAAAATTGCATACAGCTAGCAACAAAAATGAGGATTGCGATATTTGGATGGCTGAACTCGATGCCTGATAAACCCCTACTTTTTACCATCTTTCCAGCTCATTTGGAGGGTGCAACACATACGTCAGAAGACAGAAGTTCACTACTAATGTTTTATGCGCTCTCACATGAAAAAGGTCCTTGTGGTTGTAATGATGCTGATTTTTTAATGAAGTTGTCACAATTGATGCTTAAAACAAGGAACGCTTCTGTGTTATTGGAAAATAGCTGCCTTTCCTAGGAAAGAAAACCAACAGAGAAATATTAGATCAGCGCAAATAAGCCAGGCAGAAAAAAAAACACAGAGTGAGGACCAGGTTTGTGGCTCTGCTAAATAGAGAGACTGAGGACATACTGACTTCTGCAAGCTTTTGCCTTGCCTTTTTAATAAAGAGTGGCCAAAGCAAAGAAAAGAGTTAATTTAAGAGAGTGTTCAGAGCTGTTCTTTTGTTTTGGTGTTCTTTTTAGATTTGATGTGAATTGTGACCCTGAATATATATAAATCCTTATGATGGCCTGGGCCTTGCCCTCTGATGACTTTTGGATATTATATGCTGGTGTGATTACTGGAAAGTTTTTCTGAAAGTTGGTTTAATTTAATGAGACTCTATCTTGGGAAGCAAGTGAGGAAGGAAATGGACTTGTAAATATTTAAAAGTTTTAAGAGGATCGTGTCATATTTATAGCCTTTGATGATCTTACTTCTACAACACCGGTTTAATGCAAGAAGAAAAGATCTGAATACATAAAGTGAACCCTCCCCACATAAGGGCAACGGGCACTCAGTGAAACAGTCCCTTACTCAGCCCAGTTGTGCAACTGTACTCCTATGTGACATGGTGTGGATCCATGTGCCTAGAGACCCTGCACAAGTGTTTATTTCGAGACAACAGACAGAGGAGGTGTGCTTGAATTTAATTATGGCATTTCCAAATGTAAAGGTTGCGGGGTCAGGACTTAAGAAATATTCATCTGGAAGAAGGTTTTGTGTTCTGTGTCTGCCTAAACATGAGCAACAGAGGTACATTCTCTAATGAATTAATGTGAGGGAGGCAGCAAGAAAGCCTTTTAATGGCGTGGAATGCCCGTTAATGCAGATTATAGCACGAAATGGGAATTGTAAAGCAGATATTGCCTGCACAAAGAGCTGAAGAGGTCCTTTGTTGGTTTTTTTCCAGTTATTGAACTATCAGGTGTGATGGTATAACACAAAATATGGAAGCTCGACAAATGTCATACTAAGTACTTTTCAAAGCTGTAATTGATCATCAAATTCCAATAACAGTTTAGGTACTTTAGTTGATATTGAGATTAATATACAGCTTCCTGCTGCAAGAACCTCTTCGGTTTCTGACCTTGGCTGGTAGTAAAACCCAATCGATATTTAGACCAAGCAAGCTTTCCAGAGAGGATGCACTGAACACATTAGTTTTCTTAAAAAAATACTGCCATCGGCTAGAAAATCTAATCCACTCTGAGGAATATGACGGAACAGAACTGAGTAACAACCCCAAAGGACGCAAACATTCTCCTGATTAAAAATAGGGTTTAATTAAGCTTTTTTTAAAAAAAACAACAACAAAAACAACAACAACAACTTTTAGCAACATGATTTCCTACTGCTAGTAGGAGATCATCTCAAACTTCTCAAGGAGGAAGCACTGAGTTCCTGCATAAAGAAAGGCATTTATTTTGAACGCCTGGTTAGAGGACACAGAATTAGCAATTTGATATAAATACTGTGTCCAAGAAAGACAGCCCAATATATCTTAATGTTCAAGCTGCCAGCTACATACAAGTATTTCAATGGCCAAAAACCTGGGCATTCCCTGAGAAACAAAAAAGTAACAGATTACAAATGCATTATGTTTCTAACACAAGTTTCTCAATAACAAGTCCGTTGACAATACGACATAAATGACACCTAACACTTAATTGAAATAGTGTTTTCATCAAACAGGTTATGCATTTTTTACTTTCTATATCTATCGCTTATGCTCATGGAAAAGCATAAAGTATAGTGCAAAAATGTATGAAGGCTTAATTAGTCTTGTCAATGTTTTTGTGGTCTTGCTCAGATCTACTTTCCTTTATCATGTGTTAGGCTGAGGGAAGACCAAATTCCCAAAGGGCTTCAAACTAATCTAAGTGATTTTCCTTCCTTCGGACTCCTGAATCTAAAAATAACTGAACAATGATTTTTTAATAGCCATTCATTGGATTAACTGTTTTATAAACATCTAATGCATTCAGCCAGGAAATGGATGAAACACTACCACTTGTGTGCCTTTCCATAATGAAGTGTGTATTTCCCCATACTGCTAGGCAGTGAAAGATCTGGCCCACATTTGATACGCACTTGAGTAAAAGTAAGTAAAAGTAAGTATAGAGAGTGCAGTTGTTAATAGCTACCTTTTTCCTTTCCATTCCCTCAGTGGAAAGCATCAACTATTTCTATGTACAAGAGTAGTTCAGAAGAGCAATAGAAGGGTGGGGCCTGGAGCACACCTGTGCTTTGGATGACACAGGTATGGTGCTTACCATAGACCTGCAAACCATACCCTCCCTAATCAAAGTGCTGCTCCACAGCAGCACCTTAATTGTTCCAGGTGGTGGAGTCAGTAAATATTTGCTCAAGATTATATGCGTGTATTATACTTTCAAGATTTGTTTTCTATTTACAATATTTGGTTTTGCTTCAGTCTTTGATAAAGTTCTGGTCCCACTGCAAATAAAGTGAGCTCTGATAACTTACGTGCGCTCTGTTTGTTGACTTGCCCTGGTAGAAATGCTTTTCTGTGATTTATTTTTGTAATATTCTCATGGTAGGGATGCCTCCCTGTTAGCACGTAGAGCTGAAAGTGAACACAAACAACGAAGGGACACCACTGCTACATTCAGCTCATCGATAAAGGTATAAAAATTGGATGCCAAATGATGGAAAGGCAATCAATTAAAAAATTTTTATGTATGTTCTTATGGAAACAAATTTTTATGTTACGGCATAGAGCTGAAACAAAGTGGGATCTAACAACAATGGCATATACAGTAATTCCCCTGCAGAATGTGGGCAGAAACTTCAAGTGTATTCTGGCATAGAACTTTTGTTCAGTTACATTTCAAGTTTTATTGCCATTGATTGCATAACAAATAAAAGTGCAATAATACGTGCAGATAGGTGACTATATCTAACCTATGTGCTACAGTTTACTTGAAGTATTCCATTTTTCTCTTCTCCTTCCAAATGGAGAGTGAGGAGAAAGGGAGACACATTAGCTAATGCCCTAAAGCCTCGTTATGCCCAGTATACTAAATCTCAATTACTCACTACAGGAAGACCTTCCGCTCTGAGTCTCAGTGTAACACAGAACACATATTAAGCACCAGTGTCCTGAGCAAATAAGTTGTAGAGCCTGTAGAGCAACAGGCTCTACAAGAGCCCACAAGGTGCAGAGAGGGATTGTTTGTCCCAGACATTTTTGGGACAAGCTCATCCACCTGAGCTAATGCAGCTTTCTGGCAGCCCCTCACAGCTCTCTGCACACGAGCTGGGAATTTTTACAGCTCCATTTCCCCCTCCTGCTCAGTGACCGGGAGGTGACACTGGGGCCCTGCAGGTGCCAGCCCCTTCAAAGCGGTTTTGCATCAGGTGACCGCTGCATCGCCTTATGGTGAGTAAAAGTCATAAAACTACCATCAGCTCAATGGCTGTAATGACTACTCTGAAGCTTTTTATAGGCGATAAGCTACTGTAAAGGTCTGCTGGTAATTTGTGGATAGGGTACATTACCGTTATCCTTGAGGAATTTCAGCTTCCTTTTTATATGCCTTTTTTCTCTTGAGGGGACTCTGAAATTAACAGAAGGCATTAGTGTGAAGCTCTGCCACAGCCTCTTGCTGAGCACAGATTGCATTTATTTCTCCTCAGACATGCTCTCGTGCTCCCATGAGAGCTGTAGCCTGCTGATATGACGCTGGAGGTCCCCTTCTGCCCCTCGTGGGATGGAGGGTGGCCAGGAGACAGTAAAGCAAATGAAAATTTCCTGGAAATGGCATAAAGAGGGGACAGAAATCAAACCAAGCTGGGGGGTGGAGGGAAGGGTGGAAGGAGTGGAGGAGGTTACTCAATTTGTCCCCACATCAGTGAAGTGCTTCCTTCTGGTGGTGTGGGGCAGGTTCCTGCATTCAGGTTGGATGTTAGGAAAAAATTCTTCTCAGAAAGAAGGGAAAGTGAAAAGTATCAGCACAGGCTGCCCAGGGAGTGGTGGGGTCACCCTCCCTGGAAATGTTCCAGAGCTGTGGAGACGTGGCACTGAGGCACAGGGTCAGTGGGGGTGGGTTGGGCTTGGGAATCCTAGAGGTCTTTTCCAACCTTAATGATGATTCCGTGATTCTATCACAGATCCTGGGAGCAGCAGGCAGTTTTTCCTTATTAAGCAACTGCACTGCCACGTTTGGGCCACCTGTGTTCCTAAGACTGAACCCAAATGAAAATGGAGGGCGATGGACTAATTTACCCACTAACAGCAAAGCTCAAGCAACTGGCTTCTGTGCACATCGCTGGGCTGCAATGGATGTGTGCCACGGTCTCAGCACCATACAGGCAGTATTGCTACCAACAAAACAATCTCGCACAGATCATGAAATGTTAAGAAGTTCATTTGTTTAAAGCATTATGAAATAGTTCCCTTGCAGATCTCATCCTTTAATTTCCTGCACCGGGGCTGAGGTGTGGGACACCAATACTGACAGATCAGATTAACACCTCTGATGCAGAGATTTTCCACTGTGCTACTGCAAAACACATCATCACTGTTGCAATATGAGCTCTGTATTCTGGACCTGTTGCTCCCTGGGGCCTTGAACAAACTAACAGAGCAAAAATAGCGAGAGCGATTCTTTCCAATGGGGAAACTAATCCGCCTGGGCTGCTAATACACCTTTTGGAAGGGAGAAAAATCAAGATGATGATGAATTTTTCTTTTGCACCTTCTCGGTACGTCTATTCTCTCTCTGCATTGCAAGGCTCCATAAAAACCTCATACGTGCAGCAAATAGCCCGGCATGCATACAGTGGTCGGAAATGATGCAAAGACTGGAGACAGAGGAGGATTCTAGTTTTTCTCTGGTACAGACCACGATTTGGCAAACCAGGTATAAGACCCAACATTTATTTGTGTGATTACAAAGTTAAGAACTTTTGGCACATTATTTGGTCTAATACACATGGAATTGTGCTAGTTCAAGCAAGCTTTAATTTAACAAAATAACAAGAACAAGACATGGCAAAAAAAAAAAAAAATGATCAGGGAGTCAGTTATCATCCATATTATGACAAAGTCTTCTACTCAAAGTCTACTATCAGAGATGGGGACCAAGATTTCATTAACATGGGCTTAGGCAGCCCAAAGCCAAACCAAACCTCGCCTTGCAGTGCCTGCTAGCTCTTAGCCATCGCTGTTACCTGACACTTTTACAGTGTTGAAGGGGGAAATAAAACACGTAGGAAAAAAGTTAAACTGCATTTTGTTCTAAACCCAAAGAGTTCTTTCCCCATTGGAGTAACATTTGGGTGAGTTGCCCCCTGCCTGTGGCTCAACACATTAGTGCCAGGTAATGGCCAGGTCCCACCTAAGCAGCCATCAGTACCTGAGTAACTATAAAAAATGTGAGGCACTGAGAAAAAAGTCAATGTGCCCATGGAACGATTCACTAGAACAGTCCTCAACCTTCATTTTCGTGTAATGACTTAAGTATAAGCTAACTACAAACATATAGAGAGAATTTAAGCCTTAGAACTTTAAGTTAAAATATATCTCAGTTTTTAATAAGCAGGGGTGGGTTGTTGGGTTTCTGGTGGTTCCAGATTAACCACAAGAGGACAGCAGTTCATGGTGAAAAAGCACAGTACACATTTTTACAGCTGACAGAAACGCATTTATGCAACCAGGACTTATTTGTGTTGTGTACATATGTAAGGATTTTCTGGATAAAAACAGGATCGCTTCACCTATGCACCAGTGAGTGATTTCACAACTATAAAGAACAGTTTTTAACTGCAACATTCACCTCATCGTATTCCCTCTGTTTTACAGCTCCAGTGCATGCCAATGCCCCACAGAAGCTGAATGTCCTTCCTGCTGTTATTCCCAACCAAGCTGCTGGAAGCCCAGCCATGTCTCAGCTCAGCTTTGTTTACCAAACCCATGGGGATCCTTTGCTTGGCAATTCCTAAGGATGCCTTTATCATACCATTCTATGATTCTATTATCATTTCAAGGTTATGAATAGCTCTAGGAAAGCGATGCACCCAACTTCAAGCAGTCAGACCTGCTCTCCAGTTCACTGGAGCTTAGTCCTCATCTGCTGCTCAGCCACAGCTTTGACCAAAGACACCTAAATAGTCCCCATGATGCAGCTGAGGTTTGCCAGCATACAGGTACAGGATATCTGGACACAGCCTGACTAAAGATGCCATTTTGTAAATGATATGGCAAGTGATAGTAGCATTTGGCGAGTGGAGGGCCATTCCCAACACACATACAGCAATGGAGCACAAATCCCTTGCTAAAACCTTGCAGTGCCTGAGAACAAGGGCTGGACCATGATTTGTGTTTACACTGGCCTTACAAACAGCAACTTCAGCCCCTTTGCTGCACAGATGTTGAATCTTTTAAAACAGAGCTGTGAACTCTTATTGCAACAACATTCCTGCCTAGCATCAAACGGCCCTCCTTACCAAGTTCAGAGACAAGTCTGGGGACTCTGCAGGGCCAACAGATGAAGCTGAGTGGAACAGAGATTGTGAAACAGCAATTGAGTTTAATCAGTGAACTGGAACTAATATTTTCTTATAAAGGGTTTCAG
Organism: Alectoris magna; assembly: GCA_030625065.1. Classification (NCBI taxonomy): domain Eukaryota; kingdom Metazoa; phylum Chordata; class Aves; order Galliformes; family Phasianidae; genus Alectoris; species Alectoris magna. The sequence goes on along the minus strand of CM060566.1, from coordinate 19,607,140 downwards.
TTACTCTTATATCAAAAGCTCTAAGTTTCATTATAAATGGCTTCTAAACCACCTTAGAACTAATGCATTTTACACCAACTCAGTTTCAAAATAATGACTTAGCAGCACTGAGGGCTGGCAGTGCAACTGCAGGAAAGCAGAGCGCAGCAAGGAACCACGGCCTTCTGAGCTGCACTGGGCAAAGCACCAAGTGGCTCCTCTCCCTTCCTTCAGCCCCTTTCAGAACGCAGGGGCTCAAGATGAGTCATGGTGTAACAATCAGAAAGGTCAACGCTTTGGAAGGGTAATATAAGAGGTGTAACAGCAAAGGGATCAGCACAATAGAAGACGTTACAAAGAAAAAGGGAAAGCTCTCACTTGCCTCTGAAGATCTGCACTCCCTGGGAAACTCCACAAGGGAGGGATCACCAACCAAAGAACCTTCCCCAGTGGCAGTCAGCCCTTAAATTGGGCCTAGGAGAGGTGCAGCCAGGCTCTGCCCCTTCTGGTCACACACCTGAACTGCCTTCACCTGTGCTCCCAGGGCTGAGCGGGTCCTTTCCCCAGGTGCTCAATCAGTGGCTCAGGCCGTGACTCAACAGTTACCATACACGGACAGAGTGAAAAAATACTCACTCCCTGCCAGAATAGCCAAGTTTTTTTCTATGAAAAATGGCAGCAAATAATAGTGGGAAATATATAGTAAGTCTCTTTCAATATCAATGTCTTTGGTACTGTTCTATCAATCAGGTTGTTTTTTCTTTAAAACCACTAATGTTCTCTCAATCAACGTTTTCTTCTCTAAGTGATGGAACCACGTGTACAGAGAAATTTGGTATGGGGAGTTTCTTTGCTTTACTACATTTTTGTCACAGCTATAGCTTTATTCTCAGAAGGTGAAGTTAATTGATCGTCCGAGTCGGGCGTCCAAAAGGAGGCCTGCTGCATTAAAGCCAGGTCCAGACAAATCCCCTTCCAGTATGGCTGCTCCTTCTCAGTACCAATCCCAATTTTTTCTTCCTTATGACCTTTTTAGGAGTCCTCACATGGCTGAAGTCCAAGGTCCACCACACACCGACAGTGGTGGGAGCTGCTGTGGATGATAGCAGCCTTCAGAAGAAGGAGAGAAGGCAGTCATGACTACTGGCTGCTCCACTCTGCTTTTACAGACAGCAATTTGTCTCTGTAATGGAATAGAAAAAGACTTCACCAATGCACTACATATTAATTACCAAAATCATTAAAATAAACTTTTTTAGTACTACTAAGGAGGCAATTAGAAAAGTAACTTTGTACATAATACTTTTAGTTCTAGAATGAGAAATGTATGTGACTACTACGGGCCAAAACATGGCACATTTAATTTAAACCCTGGCAGCAAGGGGCAGGTTCCATTGCAGCTATAATAAATTACATACAAGTGCTACAGAACAATAACAAAAACTGTGAGCCATCCATTTCAGTACCATTTACAAGAAATCAATATCAATACTTAATGCAATACTGGTGAAAAATGAGCAAAGATACAGAAAGCATAATAAACCAGTAATGAAAGACCTTGCAGTGTTTCACTTTGGAAGAAAAAACTAACTGTCTATATTTTCATGTAGAGGGATATTTCACTGAGGCAATGTGCTGGAGGTATGAGTGTTTTGCAGATCTAAGTTTAAAATCACCTCTTTATTAAATTTAAAAAAGTTTTTTAAACTGCGGATTACTAGCTTAGTAAAACTCATACATATGGAAGGAAGCATTTCATCTTCCTGAGGTCCTGAATATATTTTTCATTGGACTGCTTTAGATCAAGCATGGCTCTGCTGTGTACCTCTCTGAAAGCGTGGCCAAGGCCACTTGCTTCTGCCAAATTTGGGTGTTCTGTTTGGGAAATGAAAGGCTTAGACTTTCTGTTTAAACTGGCGAAGTAAATAGGAGATATCATCAGGTAGCCCCATTTCCTCCACTGGTTTTGGACTACCATCCTCCTCATCATCATCTCTTTGCCCTGTCAAGATAGATAAGTAGGTAGGTAGCTAGGTAGCTAGGTAGATAAATGGATAGATGGATTGATGACAGACAGACAGATAGATTAGAAGTCTGAATACGTAGTTTATTGTAAGTAAAAGAATGTTCCTTTCAACTAAAATCTAGAAGTCTGCAAATTTTTCCAGCTCCAGTTCTGAGCTCAGAAAATCCTAGATGTGCCAGCTGATACTTGCAACAGCCTTCATATATGGTGAAGCTCTTTGCAAAGAGGAAGATGAGAAACTTCATTTTTAATGAAACAGTAAACAGATTTAGTTGCAGAAGTTGAAGGTTTAGACAAGGGGGTAAATGTTTGGCGGAAACTGGAGGAGATCTGGAGTCACGCTCAGTGGAGGACTTGTGCCCTTTGGAGGGTTTCTTAAGAATGCACACAGCAAAGACGATCAGTAACAGTGACAGAGGCACTCTGTAATCCTATTGTAAGGCTTGTATGATCGGATTCCCTATGAGATAAGGATGTCTTGCAGTACTTCGTCTTTCACCCACTATCGGTCTTAAGGAGGCTGAGGAAAATATCACGAGGCTGAGATGGCTGCATAGGCCACCTTTATCAGTTGTCCTTCAGCTCAGACACCCAGGAGAGTTTATTCCTTGCAGGGATCGTCTCACGGAGGAATTGATCAAGTGTTAGTTTGTGAAAAGAGCAAATGAGGCTGCTCTTTTCTACACGGACCATTTTCTAGGTTTCGTTCATACAGTTGCTGGATTAGCGTAAAGCTAGCAAAGGACAAAAAATGATAGACAAGGTCAGTCAGGAAGAGATATTTTTGTATGTGTTCATCCACCGAGTGTAGTGCTGCACCATGGCCACTCTATGCAACAGCAAGAGGTATGGCGAGCAAAAGGGCTCTGAGGCTCTTCTGGGGATCATCACAGGGCTGGGACCATCCAGGCAGACCAAAATATGAATTCCACTTTGAGGACCAGGTCTCCATCAGGAGGGGACTTCTTGTGCCAGTTCCTACTTCTGCTGGTTCATTTAGTAACAGCGAAATGACAGCCTGAATTTTTCTCACCTGAAGGCCGAAATAATGAATAGCTCCAGTAAATCCACTAATGGGCACAAATAAGAGCACCAAGAATTGCAAATAGTTTGGTATTGCTCTACTGTATCAAATGGTACCTTACTTGAGCAGGATTCCTTAAGGATCCTGGTACTGGCAGATGGCATACAGCTCTACTCTCGTGTTAGCAGGAGTATGTCCGGAACATTCACAGCTGTGTAAAAGTCAGTGGGAGCTTGGATTATGTGCAAAATGAACAATCATTGGGGAATAAAAATATTCTAATTGTTGTTTTCACTAATCAGCTTTTAAACATATCCCCTCTCCGGGAGGAAATCAATTTTTTTGCAAGTATTACAAGAGACTCCTATTGTACAGTATGAATTAAGTCTAACTGATTAATCCCTTAAGTGAAATTTCTTTGTTTGAATTAATTCAACACTTTCTGCTGCCACTCAGTTATTTTGCCTGAGGACATCACATTTGTTTGCTCACTCCTACCTGCCTAGGCACACCCATTCAGTACTGTAATGCCCTCGTTAGTTAAATGGATGATCCCTCGTTATAATTATATGAAACGTATTGCAGTAAGCATGCAGTCTCACTCTTTAGATCTGTTTTTCATCACTGAGTCCAACCTGATAATTTAAGTATCATCTGAGCACAACTGGAAATGACCCGATCCAAATCCCAAGGAATATTTGCAGCTATTTCAACAGCCTTTGAGTTTAGGCTATAATGAGATTACAACCATTTTTTTCCTGCAATTGTTTTCTGAAAGTGACCCTATACTTTTACCGCAATAGAAAGAGACGCTGGAAAGGGTTTGGGGAAATAAAAAGTTGAATACCCAGTAGATGGTGCTGTAATCAAATTCTAAAACCTGTTACACGAGAGCCACTTAGCTGCGCCGTGGCAAGTTTCCGCAATGAATAAGGAAAGTATGTTTGCTTTCAAGGGATGTCACTGCATTTAAAACGTACTTATTCATCTGAAGTAGTAATTGTGTAGGTAATATGGTGAAACAACGTTGAAGTTGAAAAAATAAATAGTGTGTGTTGGTGAAAAATGATTTATGGATCTTTTCTCCACGGTCCTACGTTTGCAGGAGACTTTAATGGAAGCACAGATAACGCATTCATTTTGGGCAAGCAAAACAGAATTCTTCCATCTTTGCGGCGTTCTGTATTCCACCTAGGGAAAAAAAGCTTTGGCTTTTTCGGTCTTTCTGACATAGTTGCTACGGTTCTCCACCACCCGCTCTTCCATATCTGAGTCTCAAATTCACCCATTTTGTAACAGGAGCTGAATACAGCAGCCACGTCCTGAAATCAGCCCTTACTTTCCTCCTCCACAGCCACAACTGAAGGTCTCTGCTGTTGATAAATTTTTATCTCCTCTCCACGTTTTTCTGCCAACTTCTGCTTAACCTCTGAATTGCAACAATCTGATCTGCAGTTGTTCCAGGGAGGGAACTCCTGGGTATGTCAACAGGAGGAGCTGGGGGAAATTCAGCACTGATGCAACAGATACATGCCTTGGTGATACCTTGCAGGAAGCTTGGGGCCACCACTGTTCAAAAAGCATAGCCAGAAAGCCATGCTTGTGCTTGCTGGGCCTAATTACTTGAGAAAATACTTCTATTTGTGGATTTTTATTTGACCCCCAAAGTCAACCTGGGCAAGTGTCCTTTCCAGAAGGAACAGTGCCTGTGCACAGCTTCCCAGGCCAAAGCATTGATAAGCCAGGGGCCTGCGTCATTTAGCTTTTAAAGAAACCTTTAGACAAAGTTCTCATTCACTTTAGAAGAACACTTCATTCAACACTTCCCTGAGCAGTGTGACTACAAACACCGCACACCTGCTTAAACAGATAGCCAAAGTCTCAGGAAAACTGCACCAAAAGAAAACTGTGTCTCATTAATCACGTTTCCACCAGTAACAGCTCTCACTTGTGCAGAAGGCGGAGTTGTGGTCAAACATTCCTTGGGCTACAGAATTTCATTTAACACACAGCCTGGTTTTTAAATGAGAAATATAGCAGGGTGAATGCATGTACTTCTCTGAGCATAAAACTCTCTTCCCAGCGCTGTTAATGCACACATTACAGCCCTCGGTACCCGTGCAGGTTTGCACTGAAGCCAAGGGAAGCTGCACAAATACATCTGAGGACAGGATTTTCCCCCTAGCATTAATTTTTCAGAAAATTTAATTATTCTGTATGATAATTTTGGCTAATGAATACATTTGTATGATTCATTTATTATGTATCAGTCATTTGTAAGGTATCCACAGCATGTTTTATTAATTATTCTTAAAACTTTGTATTTACTTTAAGCCATATCTCATCAGGATTCCTTCTGTGAAATGCTGCAGACTTTCTTTTAACCTTTCCCAATCTCAGACCTGATTTCTGCTTCAGCGAGGCGCCAATCCGGTTTCTATAGAAGACAATAGGAGGCTTTTCAATGCTTTCAATGGTCTATAGATTGGGGTAATTAAACACAGAAGGATATCATTAGGTCATTGGCTTATACTGGGCATGTAGGTAATAATTTGTGGCACAGAAGGTGGGGGTGGAACAAACCTGAAGCATCACCAAGCTTTCCCCCTTTGTGGTGTGAGAACGACCACAGCCCATCCCTGGAGGGGTTGTGGTTCACAGACCATCACTTCTGCCCTGCCTTTGTCCAGGACCCGTAGGACCCTTACCCAGGACCACGACTGCTATCATGTCATTTCCTCTTCCAATTCATAAACAAAAGGATTGGTGTTACCTCATGTTATTCTGCTGGTTCTTCTGTTGAAACATTCTGCCATTGTAAGGATAGAAATTCCTGTTCTTTATAGGATTTGGGGTTTTTTATAGAGTGCCTGTTGAAAATAAACAACTACGTTTCCTTCCACATACTGCACACATTTAGTATCATTTCTCCCCATCACCAGTTTTGTCTAAGCCAGGATGAAATGAGGAAAATCCTAAGAAATAGAGAAAGGGGAAATCCCAATTGCTGCCACTAAAAGGAGCTTCTCTCACCGGCCATTAGAAGTGTGCGTAGTTTATATATATATATATACGAAGAGATCAAATTATTTAAATGACCATTGGAAAAGGAAAATAAAAAGGGTAAGAGAGCCCTTGTAAGGGGTTGCAGTGAGACACTGCATACTTTGTATTGGGAGAGCAGCCCCAAACCTACAGACCTAAAATAAGAGCTGAATGCTGAGGAATAATAAAAACGACACCAAAATCTGGAGGAGGAAATACCATTTGAATTTCCATAGACATCAGAAATAAGCCATTAATTAAACACCGGAGAAAAGGAGACAGGCAGGTGCCGATGCTGGTCATATGCAGAGCAGTCTTCAAGATTGCCCTTCTGGCTACACCAGAAATAAGGGAAAGGACGCTGAGGTGGTAATCCCTGAGTGGGAAAACCACAGAAGAAAAATAGAGCATCCTTTTTTTCTCCACTGCGACCATCTCGTTTTCCTTTCAGCGCATTGATTCCCAATATATATTGAAACATGTTACCGATGTTCTCATTTTTCACACTTAAACAGCATCAAAGGGATAAAAAGCCAAACTAATTTTGGAGGCAAAACAAGCAAATGCATTTTCTCCCCACATATTTTGGTGTTGAAATTCGACTCGGGCTGAATTTTTACAGCTAAATTGCAAACTCTGGAGAAAAAGAGGGTTTCTATTTGGAGCCCTAATACAGCTTTCATCACACGGGCCCAACTGCATTGCTGTGCCTCCGACCCTTTCATCCTGAGGTGTGCTATTTGAGAAATGCCTGCTTCCAAATGTAGCAAAATGAGAAATTACAGCGCCTGTCTAACAAATCAAAAATAAATGAAGTAACAACATAAAGGTAAATTTACTGTTATTTATAATTTACCATTTTTACCTTGTTTTCAATTGTCTCTTAGTCCTCTTCATTCTAGGAGCCCATTACATTTTATTATGCTAAACCATATCTTCTGTCACATAAATTACAGTTAAAGATCTTAATATTAAAGCCTCTTAGCTCCCAGACCATATTTCAGGCTTTGTTCAAACCAGACATTAATGCTGAAATTGAACACAGATCACTTTGTCATCATTACCTATGATCTCAAAAGTATAATACAATCTTTGCTATATATGGCGCAAAAATGCTTCTTTGTGTAACACTGAATTATGGAGATATATTGATATTCTTAATATTTTGACAAAACAATAAAACTAAATATGTTAGCTCTTTAGCAGATACCAGCACACCAGCCCAGCTATTGTAATAACAGCTGCGGAGGTAAAGGTTTATTTATTCCAGGTAAAATGGAAGATTAATCATATTGCTATTTTAATCTTAATTTTTCCCTGGTATAATTTCACCTTCCTGCTTGCTGATACAGGAAGTCTGTTGCCAGTGCTCATCATCATCTGCCTGTGTTCACAATATCCACCTTTGTTATGGGAACAATATTCTCTTTTCAGTGCTTGCACTGAAAGCAAGGAGAAATGCTGTTGCAGGCTGTCTTTCATCCTCTTGCTTGTTTTTTTACTTTCACCCCAGAATTACCCAAAAGGAGATGTACTGGAACCTGGACTGGGCTCTGGGTATGGGGACTCCACCAGGTTTGAGGTGCAGGTACGCATCAACACCAGAGAGAGCGCCATCATCAGTGATATTATTGGTATAAATATATAAAGATCCACCAGAGAGTATTTTACCCAAAGGTCTCTTCCCAAGAGAAGAGGCCCCATCTGATTTTTCTGCCTTTTGCTGGGTTTTTTGCAGCCCAGTTGGGTGTCCGCTCTTTGAGAACGGGCAGAGCTGCACCCCAACCACAAGAGCAGCTCTCCAAACATAGACAAACTCCCACCAGCACTGCTCTGCATGGGTGCTGGTTTGCACATACAGACCTTCCAGGGATGATTTCTCCATTGGAATACTCCCCGCAATACTTCAAAGTACCCCTCTGTCCGCTGGAATTAGAGTTTGGGGTATAGCAACATCTTTCATCTTAAAGAGAGGGTTATTTTTTTAATACATACCTTTTCATTACAACTAGGAGTAAGGTCATGAGTTCTTCTCGTGATGGAGGTATAAATATTACATTGTGTGGCTGAAATAGTCTGCCTCCGTTTCTGGAGAATACCCTTGGGTAAAATAGTGTGTCAGGGCAGCTGATTGCCTGCTCATTTCAGTTTGCTTACTTTTTACAAATAAATTGCTGGACAAATGAATGAAAAGAGAGCACTAACTTCAGACAATCGTATTCGTAATGCAACCCCATTATTGTTTCAGAGGCTTTAAGTCTAAATTGGAGTTATTTCTAAAATTAGCTATATATATTGGGGGGCGGGGGGGAGGGAGTGGGGGTGAGTTTTTTCCTCCCAGAAGAGGTGGGGGGAATCTTGTGACAACAACGTGGGATGCAGGAGAAATGGGAATTCTTCACAGCTTGCTTGGATTGAGATGGGCAGATTGCACGGGCTTGGGTTCAGAAACCCTCCCAGCTTACATTGCCTTTGGCTTTGGTATCAACTGCAAGTGGCTTTGAACTGAAGATGGTGCGCAGTCATGTCATGTCACGTGCGTATCAATTCTGGGGAGCCTGTAGCTAGAAATAAACCTTTTCTTCCACATTAGCTTTCTTATTCTTGTAAACCATCCCCCACTTTGAAGGAAGGAGCAATCTGTTCCCCGGTGTGTATGCTGCAGCTGGCTCCATCGATTCATTTTTGTAAGAACCACACTGCAGGCTCTCCAGTGTTCTGCATCTTTAACAGTTGTTCCTCATTCATCTTTCCATTTTTCACCTTCGTACCATTCAGGAGGTGCCACTTACTGGTAGATTTTCAAGTATTCCCTTTTCTGATAGTTTTTAGATCCTGTTATTATCCTGCAAGTGCTAAACGATAATGATTCATACGTTCATTTCAATAGATACACGGTTATTTGCAGGGTTTGTTAATTAAATAAAAAGATAATTTCATGTAAATGTTGGTCTTAAAAAGCAGTCTTTTTGCCCAACGACTATGTATTTGGATTTAATTTTTTCAGTTTTGTTTTTGTTTTGCTACTTGTTGTTCGCACACAAGTGAAGCAAGTGATTGATTCATTTGAGTGAATGAAAAATGCGACATAATTGCTCCAGTCTGTCCAGCCTGAATTATGCGTTGCTGGCACAGGAACAAGTAAATAATACCTCATCTGTTTACTGCTCTGATCAACCTTGCCATTTGAACTGGCGGCGAACAAAAGGGAGAGGAAATCCGCCGTTTGCAGATAGCGCGAGCCAGGAATTGGCAAAGAGCAGTTACACAGCAAAATAGGGACCTGGCAAATTTTGCCTGGCACTCAGCGGAGCCGATAAAAGGGGCCTTTGCTCCTCAGCCTGATTTAAAATTGTCACCCCTGGGAGAGGTCTGCAGGAAGGAGGTGCCTATTCCTACCCCACCTCTTTGCCAACACGGAGGAGCCCTGTGCTGCTCCATAGGATTGCGGTGCAAGACGCGTGGCCATGGTTGGCACCGCGGTTGGCTTCCTTTGTTTTGAATTTTGTTGATCCTCTGGTCGATCTTCAGATTTGTATGTATAAGGCCACAGATCTTTACAGAAGACCTCCACTGATTGTGTGAACGTTTATGACACAGAAAAAGAACAGCTGTTAACACAGCATCTCTCTGTCTCTTGGCTGGTTGGTGTCTTCTTTCACAACAGCACCTTCTCGCTGTGCATCACCTTTTAAGCAAAGCAGAAGTTAATGCAATGACACCATTCATCTAGAACTAAACTATTCCCAGTAATCCTTCGCCATTTGTTGTCCTGGGGTCCCTTGTCCTTGTGACATCTTAGTGTCATCATCCTTATTTGTCCTTTGAAGACGCATGTAATGAATGTAGAAGTATCTAATTGCAAATCAGTTTCTGCTACTTCTGGTCTTGTTGGCTCTGCATAGGAGTAAAGAACACATAAAACTGAAAGAGCCATCAGCTGATAGCCATAATCACAGGCAGAAAGATCAGAGAGCTTTAGAATAAGTATAAGCAAGTACAGAATTCCTGCTGGTGTCAGTAGGCAAGGCTCGATACAGACTTCCACTGCTCCATATGGGTTTTTTCCCTTTAAAACACATCATTGTTAAATTTAAAAGCTTGACCTGAAATCCGCACTAAGAAATGGCATTTGGAAACATGACTCTACTGAGGTTAGCCAGGACTTAATGTGTTCAGTTTGGATCTGAGCTTTTAATATCCATGTCAGAAGAAAAAATGTGCTTGCTTACATGTTTTTTCCCCTACATGATCACTGATTTTTTAAAAATTATTGGGTTTAAAATGCAGATCAAGCTTTTACAATTTTTTACTACTGACCTTCATTACAGTTTTTTCCTTCGCAGCTGTCAAATTAAAGTGATTTATACCTCCTAAAGTTAAAGCATATTTCCGATGATCGTGATAATTATCTTGCAGATAAGGGTCCCTCATGTTTAAGACATTAGGTCGACAGGGGTTTGTAATGGCAGCCGTAAGTCACACAAGGACTTATCTCTTGGGGTCCATCTTGATCTGTGCATCCAAACAGCCACCCCAGTGGGCTCTCAGCTCGACGGAAAGCCAGAAGTACCAAAAGTTCTGTGTTTGAAATACTTGAACATATAATCCTACGTGACTAGCTGGTATGAAAGAGATCATTAGAATACATTTTTGAATGCTACTTACAACCAGCCTTACTTCAGCCTTGTTTGTAAGGGAAATACATGTCGTTCACAGGCAACAATGATCTTTTTTCTTCACTCCTCTCCATAGAATTTTATTCAGTCATTAATTAAATACCCACCAAATCCTAAGGATGCTCGCTTGTTTTATTTTGCATGAAATAATCACCTTCACAGAAGAAGATTCTAATATGTTTTAAATTTAAATTTTTGTTTTATAAGAGGAAAATTTAATTTTACTCTCCAAGGATAAATTAGATTTACTAAAAAGCAGTGGACTGTAAAGCGGATGGAAGATTCTTTTACATAGAAAAATGTTCTTTCCACAAAAATTAATTGGTCCTTAATTAAAAAAAAAAAAAACTGCACGGACAAATATGTGTTCTGTACATATATGCTATTATCTGGCAGTAAATTCTATCACCAGCTGAGCTATTCCTCCCCATATTTCAGGACACAGCAAATCACTGCCTTCTGTAACACTGAGGGGAGAGCTTGCTCCAAACACAACCATTTCAATTCCAAAATGATGAAAAGCAGCAAGTCAATCTGTGTGAGAAGTTTCCAGGATTGTAAAATGATTCTTTATGCCTTGTTGAATTGTTGTCTTTAAGCATCCAAATAGTAATCGCATCTAAAATGAAGAGGACTTGGTCCTCCTAGCAAGAACCTGTGCTCTGTATGACCCGCTGAAACTTTGTGTCTCCTTGGATGGATCTGTATTTGTTTTCAGCAAACGTGGCAGATTTGGCCCTAAAATTACTAATTTTTATGAATTTGAAAACAAGCTTGCTCCTATTTCTTATTCCAAAGGTGCATTTTCACAGAAAATTCTCCCTGTTGCTGCCCCCAGCACTCCCCGCTTTGCCTTATCAGCCACGTGTTCTTGCACTGGTTTTCCTCTCTCTTCCTTAAAAAAAATAAAATAGCCAGTCTCGTTTTTACTCAATTACTTCGTGTAATTGCAGAAAATGTGGAGATCGATTGGGAAAGTAGCACATAGCTGTAAAATGGTGCTGTGGTAGCAGTCACTACAGGAGGAATAAACCCGCTTTGGTGCAAGGATCCCCACCCGGACATCCTCCAAAGGTCTTGTAATTTTCTCCCCCATAACTGTGTTTTAGCCTCTCTGCTGCACATGTACCATAGAATCACAGAATGGCCCGGGTTGGAAGGGACCTCAATGATCATGAATCTCCAACCCCTCTGCCACAGGCAGAGCCACCAACCTCCACATTTAATACCAGACCAGGCTGCCCAGGGCCCCATCCAACCTGGCCTTGAATGCCTCCAAGGATGGACGGGGCATCCACAGCCTCTCTGGGCAGCCTGTGCCAGCGCCTTACCATACAGGAGGGCAGACATATAAGGAGAAATGAAACAGTGTGCTGCTTTTCTTTAAGGCACTTACTGTTTGCACGGTGGAACCTGTTTTATGTCACTGTATGAAGGAGACATGTCCAATCTCCCAGTACAGGTGAAGAACTGCATAGGAGCAGGTTGGACTCTTAAGACGGAGGGGTGTCTAATCAAGGTCTTTGATGTTGCTCTTTAGGCCACCTGTAATTGCTGTAGATCTGAGTCCCCACGTTTCCTTGCATTGAGCACTGCACTGTAGCGTTGGCCGTTTAATGGCATCTTTGATATTCAAGCAGGCCAGGTTTAGGGAACAAACTGAGCTGTCGACAGAGGCAAAATGTGTGCAAAGGCTCCTTGCAGAGCACCTATTAACTCTGCCTTTAAAAGACAAATACCCCGATTATGTGTCATCTTGGCAACCATTTCAAAACTGCTCTGAGAAGCCAGGAGTAGAGACTGGCAAATCACCGGACCTGGCAAGCTTTGAAGAGATTTGAGATGGAGGCTGATTGAGATTCATAGATAAACCCATTCCTGTGACAAAACTCTTTCATTATTCTCAACAAAAAGATTGCTGTGCCTCACAGATCATAGAAATGTAAAGTATTTCCATGGAAGAAAGACAGAGGCTGAAGTTGATATGAGTCATCTTTTGTGAATCTGAATTGACTGAGTAACCAGCGGCGGAGAGCGTGGGTTTCTGTTCTCTGCTAAGATGTTTCTACATGATGGCCCTTTTATGATATTTCTGTGGAGATCTCCCTTTTCCTGAGAATTACAACGAATGTCAAGATGATCCAGAGTGATATACAGTAATAGTCAGACAGCCATGGAACAAACTGATCCTGCCCACTTCCAAAGCATGGCTGTCACCGCCTTTATTTGTGTCTTTGATTAGTACCCTCTCCAAATAATTGCTGTCAGGGTAATTAGCAGTCTTTGGAGATACACCAGTGACCAATAGTTGCTATCATTGTCCAAAACAAGTCCCGTTTTTATTGGATTGCTCGGTTAAAATACAGGCACTCGGTTGCTGTGTGGAACTCATTTTTCCTATTTTGTATACACCCCTTTTCTCACCTTTTATCTCCCAGCTTCATGCCTCATCCTGAGGCCGTGAGCCTTTCCGCAGCACTCCCACGGAATTAAGCTGTTGGAGAAACCAAGAATAAACCTCTGATGCTTCTATTATTTTTTTCCTCAGCTAGAATTCTTCGGCTGCAGATGTTTTATGAGGGAAAACCAGACCAACGAAGTCTCATATCAGGAAAAGAGAGCGACTTGCCGCTTCTGCCACCACTACCCCATGAGCAACACCCAAGCAGGCAAAAAAACAGAGCACTTTTGGTGACCTATCAGTGCCAGCGCTGTGAAATCAGCAGCTCTCCTCTGGGCAGAAATTTGGACACATCCTTCACAGATTTAAGCAGGAGCGTTCATCTGCACAGCGCCGTCACGACTGGGGTGGTTTTGGCGAATCCAGAAGCACATACTTAAGGTTCTGCAGCAGAGTTGTGTGTGTTTGGGGAAATGGCAGTGGGAGCAGTTGGCAGCATCTGCAGGAGGATTTAAAGCGCTTAATGTGCTTTTAATGTTTATCATGTCAAGCTTTGTGTCTGCGTACTGTTTCTTTACCTTTAATGGTGATTTCAAGCTACTCCTACATGATTGAGTTCCCAAATACTTGATTTAATACATGTTTGTGACTTACGATGCACCCACTAAAACTACTGAGATATTTACTGTTGGTTTCAGGCCCTTTATCTGCAATAAAATCTTCTTTTTAAACACCCAGAAAATATTTGCAGATCCTGGAGACGTATTTCTGAATAGCTTTGCATTAAATTATTCATCATAACAACCAGAGATTAGTCCCTCAAAAAATCCATGTTCTTACTGGTGATGGCGCAGCTTTTTCCGTGCAGTACAAACAACAGTTGAGTAACACCTGATGTATCACACCAATTAGAAGTCCCCCAAAGCCTGATTTCATTCACATCGATAATTTGGTTAAACAATGACTTCCAGAAACTACAACCTTTTAATAAAGATATTCACTGCTGGCAGAAATCTCATCCTGCTCTCTGTTCGTGCCTTGGTACATTTTCTAAAGGTTCTCTGCACTTTGTTACTTAATTATGCATCATGTTTACCGTACTCGTTTTACAATTACACGGCGACGTGGTTGTAAGCAGCAGCTGCTAAGGGAGGCGAGGAAGAGCCTCGGTTATCTGATAGCTCCCTTGATTCACTTTCCTGCCCCAGAAATAAGAAGCGCCTTTGATTGCTCCTTGTAAACAGGCGGAGGCAAGTCTCTCAAGATATCCCATCGCGGTTGTCACTCATGGCAACTGGTTAAAGAGCTGTACAATTTATATTGTTATCTTACTTTGAATGGAGACGCATAATACGTTTATAATGGCTATAGATAGACCAGGCCGTGCTCTGCCCATCAACCATGCGGGCTGCCAGATCTGGCACTGATACGCGTTGCACGCACACGGTTTAACCAACCAAAGCACTCTCAGTCTGGCAAAAGTCAGACAAAGGGAGAAGCAGCTTCTCTGCTCTGAGGGCTTCGAGGGGACAGCAGAGCAGATCTGCAGGAATGTTGGAACAACTCCACAGATCCCTTGGAGGTGAGCTCAGCTTCATCACCCAGCGTGGGAAGAGCTGAAATAGAGCAAAATGGCGTGGATCCCCCAATGCAAGCAGGGCTGACGGAGGGTCAGCTGAACATTGCAGGAGGGACATGAGCATTGCACAAATCCTCGGAGAGGGCAGTATTTGGTCTGAGGGAGGGAGGAGAGGCATGGAAGTAGGAAACAGCTGAACCAGGCTGCAGGGCACAAGGCCTTTTCCATTCTTCTTAGAATCATAAAGGCTGGAAAACCTGACTAAGATCGTCAGTTACAAACATCAGACTATCCCCACCGTGCCCATTAACCACATTCCTCAGTGCTACATCTCTGCAGTTCCTGAGAACCTTCCAGGCATGGTGGGTCATTCATTGCATCCTTCAGGGGCACAGGAGCTGCACGACAGGCTTGCACCATGATCTAACCTACAGCAGGGATGGGGATGCTCAGTTTTGGTGGTCACTGCTGTAACCAGTAGGATGTAAGTTGGGATTTATCACTTGGTCCTAGGACCAAAGAACATCTGACCTGTTGAGTCCACCATGTGTCCCATTGGCTGGACCTGGGTAGGCAGAGAAGTAAATGAAGGTAGCAAGGCCACATCTTAGGAGAGCACCTACTTTTGAGTGCTTGCCAGAGCAGCAGGGCCTCTCTAGGAGCTCATTTCCAAACTTGTAAAAAGCGTCCTTTGCTTCCAGTTCAGACCGCGCTTGCAGACAGAAGGGTAACAAGAGTGGGTTCCCCCCCCCCATCAGGGTTTCTCGTGGAGGGACTTAGGGTTTTTAACTGTTTGTGTGGGTAATTCCGAAATCTCCTGGTCAGGGACATAACATACTGTCAGACATCTATCACTGTGCTTTATATCACAGTTATATTTATTTCTTGCAGTCATTACCACCACATGTCCCTGTACTTCCAGGCAATTCCTACTCACAGAAGGTAAGAAGACAAATGCTGAAAACTGACATATGCGCAGAGGCAGTTAGGGTTTTTCTTATATTAATTAAAGAAATTAGGAAATGATGAAGGCATAGCCTCGGGAGTTATTCCAGCTTTTATGTCATAGGCTGATATATTTTGACTTAAAGGAGATATTTTAAAATCCCTCATTGGTGGCTTTCAGAATGTCCTCTTCCAAATGTAGCTAGCAAGCTCAAACACAAACCACTCTCTAGAGTAAATAGAAGTAATAAAGCTGGATCTCTTAATTACGCTGGAACTGGTTGCTCCATTTTCTTCAGAATACTCAGGTTTTGCTCGGCTGAGAAGAGAAGCCACAAACCTCACCCAGTGACGCAGCCTCCAGTTGAGACATCAGACATATCCTTCAAAAACAGCATGAAAGTGCTCCTGTTGTTCTCCCGTGCAGGCAAATGTCATTTTTCCTGAAAGTTTCCTGATGTCTCCAAAATCTATTTTTTCACAATTTATGATTTTCAAGCCCATTTACATTCCCATTGAATATCAATAGTTGTCCAGAAATACTAAATGGTAATGAGAAAAGCTGAAGGGCACTCATACATGGAAGGAAAAGGAGAGCGAATATCTTTAATTTGCCCCTTTCCTGTGTTAACTGCTAATTTCAAAGCTGTGAACATTGCAAATAGCTTTACACACACATTTAAATGTAGGGCTTCTCTCTGTATTGACAGATCTCATTCCCAAAAGATAAAACTACGTGTTGGCGGGTTTTTTTTGTCAGCCTTTCCAAAGACAGAAGCCTTTTACTAGATCATAAATTATTGGGAGGACAGAGTTGATAGACTTCTTTAGGCTGATAATGTACTTTGAAAGAAAAGGCACTTTTACACTTCTGCAGAATCGTATTTAAAATATTTATATACCCATCAATGGAGACACTGAGGTAATTCACCTCTGGGTCACCGGTTCAAAACCAAACCAGCTCTTTCACATCCAAAACGTGCCATCTGACAGCTGTGGAGTTGCCTAATTCTTTTGTTACGATCCTATTAAGTTTGCACCCCACTCTCTACAGCCCCCTTGGACAAAATTCAGCAGCATCCAGAAGAAAGGCCCCAGACTGGTCAGGAAGAAAATGAAGCTGAACTTTGTGTTTAGCAAAATTTCAGAATGAGGTGGGTGAGATATCACAGGACCATGCAATAACTTCCCTACTCGAGATAATACAATATGTACTATTAGGAAGTGCACTGTATATAGCTCATAAAGCAGCTAGTCTGCTGTACACAGAATGCCTGCAGTCTCATAAAATGTTATTCTTTTGCTTTATCTTGTTAGTATAATGTGAAGCTTCATTAAGCCGCCAGATGAATCATATAGTAATTGGATATAATGAATTTAATTATGTAATTTCTTTTTTCATAATGAAACAAAGTCATATTTTACAAACAGGCAAAGTATTGCTTGGAGTTACAGATTTAAGCCAACATTTGGCAAGAAACACACAACTGAGGACCTATGGCTCTTTTTCCTGGCTTTGTGTTACCTTCACTGTTTGGATTCGGCCACAACCAACTCATTGCTGAATGGAAGAAACCTGAAATTCTTGGCCCTGGTGGATGGTGAGCCATCTCCCGCTTGTCATCCTCAGTCTCCGTGATGGAGCCAATGATGGAGCCAATGACAAGCGTGAGTTCCCTGCCTGGGGGAAGTAGGGTGTACACGGCCAAGAAGAGTTACTGGAATTACACTTATGAGCCTTTCTTGATATCCAGTATCCTCTCTCATCCAGAAATGGCTGGCTTTTTTGGCTCTGAACCAGAAGCGCTCAGGGGGCAGGAAAGAAGCCCCTCTCTGCCATAGCCAGGCAGGGCATGCCAGTTTATCGGTAGCAGTTAATAAGCAGTGTCATCTATAGGGGGGTTCCTCTGCTGCTCTCAGGTGCCACTGATTCCTCTGGGAGATAAAGGGGCTTTGAGTCTCCCAGAGACAGCTCAACATTTCACAGGACAAGGTATTAATGCCAGCCCTTCCCTGTCTACCTCCCATTAATGACTTTCTGATGACCCGTGTTTATAATATCCTCCACCCTTCTCACTGCTTGGTCATTGAGGATGTTCCAAGGAAATGAAGCCTAATGATAAAACAGTACTTGAAATATCAACATCCCTGGCCTAATTAGAGCCGGGCCAATGGGCCCTAATTGCATAACTGAAATGCACCCAGTTGAGTTCTTTCTATTGTAACTTGACTACACGTCTCAGCCCTGATTAATAGAGCTGGCGCTGCAAACTAAAATGCAGTTAATTTATTGTAAGTTTTATTAGGCATATAAAAGGAGACCAGGAATTACTAGCCTTTCGTTGCTAGAGATACATTTCATCTATGACTCAGACCAGATTCTTCACAGATTAAGCTTGTTAATTTTACTTATTGCCAACATTCTTCACCGCATTGCTGAAGCGAGAGCCACAGGCTCTTGTCTAGAGCGGACGGTATGAAAAGAACCGGGGGCCTCGGACAACAGTAACATTAACTACTTTGTCCTTTTAATTCATCTAATTACATGCAAGAAAAAAGAAACAGACCATTTGCAGGCTGCCTTTAGTTGCCTTTCTGCAGTGATGCTGAGCCAGTGCTTTTGTAGGCTTTTTGTTGTCTTATTAGCGAGCTTTTGTTCAGAGAGATGGTTAAAGCCATTTTCAGCAGCTAGAGAGATGAAACAGTTTCAATAAGGACACAATGTACTTGTTTAAATTACCTTTCAAAATGCTTGAAACCATTAAGGGGGAGGTGCTACAAATAAAAGTTGGATTTTTTTTTGTTATAATGTTTTACCCTAATAATAGCTTTTATTTTATTATAATCCATTAGTTGACAATATTATTCTTATAGATTATTAGGCTGCAATTTTGTTATTTCATCACACTTTTAGCACTCACTCACAGAGCTGGAAACCACAAATCTCCGTATAATATGCTTTCAATTTTGTTAAAATCTGTATTTAACCGGTTTGGCTGTGAAACATCTTGGGAGAAAATGTGTTTTTAATTCTGTCCTGATTAGCGCTCCGGTTGACGGGGCCGAGCAGTGAAATGATGGTATCTTATTTTCTACTATTCCTGCAGTTACCTTTTCCCTGACAGAATTTATTCATTATTTTCACTTCTCCGGAGCTAACAAGTCCAAGCGTAATCCACAACTTCCACTAAAGGGAATTTATCCCTTGTCGAACGAACATCGTGGTTAGAAAATCTAATTAAAAAGAGCTGATGTTCCCGGTTTGCTGGCAGGCTAATAGTAGTGGGAGGCTTTTGAAAAATTTAGTGCCTACAGGTAAAATAAAAGTGTATTTAGCATTCAGTGGTCACAAACAGAAGGTGATTCAAAACCGCGGTGGGGAAGGCTGGGAAATAAGGCAGGCAGGGCTTCTTGGTTAATGTTGGGAAGACAGCAATGCGTCTTCCTGTTCACATGTGCCGCAGCCAAGACCTGAGCTTTCTGCAAGATGGAGCTAATACTGGGAAAGCAACTCTATCAACAAAAACCTTTCTTAGTCTGCATATTTTTCTAACTGCCAGAAGCGAGCTTAGCACTGAGGACGGGTTTCTTGTACCACGTACAGAACTCAACAACTGGCAAATTGGTGAGGACAGTTTGTCTCGACTCATGCTGTCCTCTGTGCAGGAGGCGTGACCCCACTGGAAACATTTAAGTTCATTTCATTGACCACCACGTGCAGGACCGAAGCCTCCTCTTGCAGTGCTCCATCCCATCCTGCTGATTTCGGTGCCTGTCATGGAGATCATACCGGTGGGGCTTCAGTGACAGCGTGGTCAGGTCAGCTTGATAAGAATCCCACGTTGATGTGCACCCTGGAAATAGGACCCACTGCTGTCGGCTCAGGGGAACACACACGGCCTGGGCAGTGAGTAAGCCCTGAAAAAGGAGCCTCACCTCAATCTGTTTCTTGACCCTAAATATTGGTTTCATCCTTGATATAAGTTTCATCCAAGGAACCATGTTCTCTGATTTATAGACAGCGTAGACTTCTATTGTTTGTTGAGGGGAGGGTTGTTCTTGTTGTTTAATTTCTTTTTTTTTTTTTTAAACAAGTCACAGTAATGCAGAATTTGCCTTTTTTTTTTTTTTTTTTTGTATGCACTTCTACAGTGTTGAACACTTTCCCAATGAAGATCTTAATGATAGCTTCTAGCGTGGGCCTCTGTCCTAGTTCAGAACTAAGGCAGACATCCCCAATCCATAGAACATGTACAGCAGAAGCAGAGAAAGCGTTAAGCCCCACTCGAGCCCAGCATTTTGGCACACACACAGGCTCAATCAGGGCTACAGCTCATGAATGGTTTGGCCACTGGCTCAACTGGCTGCTGACTTTATGCGCCCTGAACGCGATTAGTGTTTACCTTCCACAGCAGTCACAAGAGAAATGTTTTCAGGTAAGGAATGGTAGAAAACCATGATGCCTTATTAACATATATTTTCCTCAAGCAAAATTGGAAGGGAGTCAATTATATTCATGCTTTATCAGTATCTTCAGTATCCTGGTAGCTGTGTCTGGTGCACACAGAGTTTCCGCTGCTGTGTGTTATGCGACCAGGCACATTTGTTAGCAGTGAGAGTACCAACACACTGATTTGTGCATGCTGGGTCAAAATTATGCATATGTAGTCAACCAAAAGGGACACCCCATTAAAGTTCTCTTATGAACAGTTCTGCTGCTTTGATTGTTTGCTTCTAAAGAAAATAATTAAAACTTAAGAGTAATACCAAGACTCACGAGTGAGCTCCATCCACATGCAACTTATGGCAACTGCAGGAGACTGATGGCAATTTTTATTCTCTTCCAAATGCATCTCATCTCTTTTTAATGGTAATATATTTCCTCAAAGTGTATCTCTTCAGGCAGACAGAGGAAAAACTATACAGACCCCACACAAATAGCTCTTTTGATATTCTTCCTGATAAGGCCACCCTTTTAGAGAACAAAAACTGAGTTTGGCCGCACATTGAAACAGGCATGTGTTTGACCATTGAACACGATGTGTGGCCATTAGAAATAAAAGAAAAATCAATAGGGTTTCATTAAAACAGCAGGCAATCAGGGCTGAGGCACTAGCTTAATTACAGTTTCAGTAGCATTTGCTTTAATTGGAAAGAATAAAAGAAGTGAAGTGGAGTGAATGAAGAAATTAGCATATCTATCACTGTTGTCACATTCTACTGTGGCCTTAAAGCACTGTTTGCTCTTTAGCATCCCTGCTGCTTTGTAAGGCCCTGAGAAATATGGAAAGGCAATTAACAAATAATCAGGTTGCACCTTCGCAGGACTGTAATTAAACTTGTTCATAATGCCAGGAATGTATTTTTTAATCTTTACTATATACCTCAGATATGATTTATAATGTCAGTTGCATGTGTGCAGTGCTGTGCATACATGCATTGGGTTTACAGAAGAGGAGTGCTGGGTGCATCCATCCAATGGAGGATGTCAGTCTAGTGATGGCCACCGCAGCGACTCGGTCCCAAGGACAAGAGCATGGGATGTTGTTAAAGTAGCCTTAAAAGGTGAAGTTATCAAAGACGTTTCTGTCCCTCCTATCTAAGCACAAAGTGCACCACAACGCTTGGGCTTTTTCAGGCTACTTGCAAACGAACTCTATCATGGTTTTGAATGTTGACTACTTCATGTCAAAAAAGGTACTGATAAAAACAGTGTTCCATTTTGACCCTCTCCCTAAAGTATTTCATTTTCCAGCTTTTGGTTTGTTATTACCTTCGTACCTCACAAGGCCACACATTTATTAGAGATTCACCGTATTTCTACAACGCTCAAAGCCCGTTGTCTTAAAAGATTACTTGGAGTGTTGAGGGCTTCAAATGCCTGCGCAAAGCAGATGTTTGGTTACCATTGCACAAGGACACACTGAGATCAGGGTTAGAGTTCGTAGACGGAAGTAAACTCCTCAAGACTCATGTAAGTACCCAGAAGAATTTTCAAGATCACCCTCTCAGCAGGGGTTGGTGCAAAAACCAAGTTAGTACAAACGAAGCATGCATAGGGCACAGGCCTCAGTCGCTTTGAAAAACCACAGTTGCAAACTTGCCTGTGAAAGCATTGGGTGATTCCTCTTTTCATCTCCCCTTCATGGTGTTGCAATTGGAAAGATCAACACAGTGGAAGGGTGATACAAGAGCGCAACAGCAAAGGGACCAGCACAGATAGAATGGTATTTCAAAGGAAAAGTTAAAGTGCTCACCTGTCTCTGAAGATCCAGGCTTGCAGGAAAAACTCCACAAAGAAGAAACCTCCAACCAGAGATCCTTCTCCAGTGGCAGTCAGCCCTTAAATGGGGTCTAAGAGATGTGCAGCCAGGCTCCACCCCTTCTGCTCACACACCTGAATTGCCTTCACCTGTGCTCCCAGGGCTGACCCGGTCCTTTCCCCAGGTGCTCAATCAGTGGCTCAGGCCGTGACTCAACAGTTACCATACACATGGCCTCACCTTAATGCAAGTAACAATTCAAAGGAGCCATAAAAAAGGGAAGGAAACATAATAAAATCCTCATTTCTGTTCTTCCAAATGGACAAACATAGCTTGCATTTCATAACAGTCTGCTGCAGCTCCCCAAAACTCAGTATCGTTTCCTCCCAACCTGGGGAGAAATGCTTCCATCCCGAAGTCAATGGAAGAGCAGCTGAGGGATGTTCATCCTCCCAGGATCACCAATGGATGGCCCAGGAGCTCCCAAACACCGGGAGATGGTGGCATGAGTATTGATTCCCATGAAGGGCCTGGACAGAAGGCATTGTACGGAGACAAATGTTTTGATAGATTACTACAAACAAAAGTGAATGGAATTAATTGCAGGTTTCGTACTGTTTTAAACACTGTGGGATAAAACATCCTTTTATACAGCTACGATTGAATTAACTTCCTAAGGTTACTGCAGATGCCTTTTGGCCAAAGGATTCTTGAAGGGCAGAGTTATATTTATGGAGTGAAAACCCAATTTGAAGAGGAACTTCCACAGACACAAACAAATGCCTCAAACGGGCTTGGCAGTACGTGATAAGTCTATTTGTAATTAAAGGTTAAAGTATACTTAAACCAGTTTGGCAGTTAAAAACAATTTTAATTGAAAATATACATTTGTAATTGCAAATGGAAAGATTTCCTGTAATAGCAGTAACAGACCCATTTTCTAATAAGATGAACAATACAGTTGATGACTGAAGCATCTGTATATAGTTACATACAGCATTTCTGTACTGCAGGCTGCCAATTTATTTCAGCAGTGAAAAGCTTGATTTATTGTTTGTAGCATTACCATCTGTTGTAGTTATTACAGAAATTATATATAAACCAGTTAGTAAACACTTTGCCCCATTGTCTGTTGTTTTGATAATCACCCATAATAACATCTAGCATCAATATGGTCTTTAAACCCGATTTGGGAGTTAATGGAATAAGAGGAGGCAGTCAGTATATGCACCAGGGTAATGTCATTAGGAATGTTTGTGAAGAACAAATTAAATCAGTTGTAAATTGTGCTCTCAAGTCAGCCAGAAAACCAGTCTTGTTCAGGAGAAGGGATTTATATTTTAACCTCGTGCAGAAAATGTACTTAAGCAGATTAAAATAAAATAGGGACTTCGTCGATGGATGTAAATGGTAATTGCTGGAGCTCTAATGGCTTCCTGTTGGCTATGTCATGCAGTGGGCACAGCTATTTTAAAGTTAACCAGTGCTTGAGGTCATACTTTTACAGATTCAGTCATTAAACAGGACTAGGCATGTCACTAAATGGCTGATTATTCAAATGATGAGCCTGCTCAGAAGTTACCCGTGTCATACGCCGGACAGACAACTACAAAAACATAAAAAAAACCCTGAAATTAAGGCAGAGTTGAAATAAAATAAAGATGAAATGAATTCAAGTATAAGTCAATAGAAGCATCTGTTTGGGGTCTCATTTGTTTTGGATGGCAGATTCTGCTTTATATCAGCGCGTAGCGGTTGGTTGAATTATTCACGCCGGGTTTTTCCTTGTGTACAAATAGTTCTCTGTAGCAGAAGTGCCGTCTCTCAATAAATTATCATACACTGAAGTATTATCTCTGCGACAAAAGGTACGCTTTGTGGGTATATGAGAAACAGATGTATTATAGACCGGTGCCATTTATTACATGCCTGTGACCATTTCACTTGCCCACCTACATGCCAGGAGTGCAATGTTATTTCAGTGCCGCTTTAGTGACATACTGAAAAGTCAAATACACAGAGTTTCTGAAGACTCCGGCTGCACCAACCTATTCTTCCAAAACAAAATATCACTTCTCACAGCTTCTCTTTGTTTGAAGATGATCAATCGCTGTTCCTGAAGGCCTTGTTTATGAGTGAAATATTAAAGGAGTATTCTGAGTTCCACTTGAATTAGTAAAAAATGGCATATATCAAGCTGAAAATAATGGCTTTCATACACTGACAGGTAAGAAATAGCCGGGAAATATTTAAAACACAAACAATATATTTGTGTGGCTGTTATTTGTCGATCTAATTCTTTGACAGGGCACGTGAGCCAGGGAACGTGGCCAAAGAAGTGAAGGAGAGAGAGCCTGCTCCCGGCCAGGGCTCCGAGTCTGAGGGTCTGGGGAGGAACTGTGGGGAACAACGACTGAAAATGGAGGGAAGGAAGAGCCTGTGATGCAGATGGGGATCAGAAGGCAAAAGGAGCCTGAAAAAAAAAAAGAAGAAAAAAGAAATAGAAAAAGAATGGAGAGTGTTCGGAATATTTTCTGTATTAAACAACTTGAAGGAGAGAGTATTTTTCATAAACTAATACAATTATTTTAATTAAAAGTCCTTAAAATATTAATGGAAGGCGTCTGAAGGCAGCGTTAATTATAGCTGTGCCACTCTCACAGCCGTAGTTAGGGCTCTGTCAGAATTCCCATTATGAATGCTGGTTTTTTGAGAGGTAATAACTCAGACCAAATTTCCTAATGGGTAAAATTTTATTTATGAAGTTCTCAGCACGGGCGCAATTTTTTGTTTCCCACATTTCTTAATTGATTTCTGGTTACAGAAAGACGGCAGTTTTGAATGCTTGGATGTCTGTGCAACAGGGCTGAGCTTCCTACAGCTTCAGGGCAGCCAACTTTCCTTTGTGGTCCTGAGGAGATCGGACATCAGTGCCTGTGCCAATGCAAAGATGGGCAGGAGAAGGGGAACATTTTTGCTGCAGCCAGGGGCTGTATTTGGGTGCCTCCAGGACTGACCCGGGAGGTCTAGCAATGAGTAGTGAGGTGAAACCACCAGGACTTGATTTCCACAGAGCTGTGTTGCTGCAGAGGGTTTATTTGGCTCTCAACCAAACCCGTGGGCCATCCAGCAGCCTTTGCATTGGCAAACATGGGCACAGTTCACTCCACTGAGAAATAGTCTGAGCACAGAGGGACTCTATAGAGGGCTCTATAAGCTCTACGACACAAATCCCAGGAGCCAATTATGCCTTTTATCATTTTCATTAATATATTTATTGATTTCTTCTTAGGAATATGAAATGAAAGAACTTAACAAAGAACGCCGTGCATCTACGGAGCAGAAATTCTTGGTATACAGCTGTAAACGTGATGCTCTATTTTGTTTTAAATTTCACATAACTTTCACCCACTTCAACAGACGAAGGTGCTTTGTTATTTTCCCATTATAATTATACAATACAAATCTATGTCACTTTGACCACAGAATCTGCTGATCAGCGTCAGAGCCCTTCCCCTTGCATAAATTCGGCCGTTAAACCACTTTCGGTCTGGTGAGGGAATCTGGCTTCTATATGCCATATTAGTGTGAAAATTACCCTAAATACGAATGCAACATCATTGCTTGCAGGCTAATGGCTGATACTGTATGCACTGGAACAAAAAAAAATCATTGCCTGCATGTTTACTATGCTGTTCGTGTTAGTTCTGCTGGCTGCTTTTCATAGCATATTACAGCCGCTGAGGAAGAGGGGCAAACCAGGGAAAATGCAAGTAGTTTCATTGGAAACATCATCCTATACCCACACAATACCAATACCTCGCACTTTGGAAAGATATCTGCTAGCAGGTAGAAATGCATTCCTTTCTCGCCACTCCATAGGATTATTTGGTAACCATTTAATGAAGTATTGCACTATGCTAGTAGCGGAACGTTTTTTCACCTGCTGGGTAGTTGTTCAACTCAATGTACTTAAAGAGACAGGCTACCATGAGCACACAAAGACACAGCCCTGAATAGGCTATGGGTGATTTTTTTAAACAATATCTATCCTAGTATTATGCAGCCACGGTAGTTATTACAAAGTAAAGCACAGACACTCCACAAGTTTGAAATGTGAACGTTGTAATAAGAAAAAATTACATTTGTTTCATTTTCTGTCCTTGTTACTTTCTTCCTTGTGATAATAGATTCAGATTTTGTGCCATTATCTGGTCTTATTAAAGGAAAGTGGTATCAAATTTAATACTTCCTATATAAAGTAAGAGAGCACCTGCTCATAAAATGTATTTTCCATGCACTTCGCAAAATACAGGGAAATTAACAAAATGGCTCTACTATATTAGAACAAGGGCACAACTGTTACTATCTGTATAAGATTGATTTTGATGAAGATTATAGGAATGGTATTTGTCTGACAATGCCAAGCACTCAAAATTTATCCTTTTTGTGTTTTTTATTCCAAATTGTTCATTCTTTAGTGACATTGCAAGAACTATTTTTCTAAATTATAGCTCTTTTAATATAGGTTTCAGAAAGTACATCTATGTCAGAATTTTTTTTCATATATAATTTCCAGGATTGCATTATCACGCAAGATGTACAAGCCTAAACCCTTAATGTGTGTGAAGATATAGTCTTTATTGGATAAAACACATGCTAACCTGGAAAATGGGCCGTGTATCATCAAATCAAAATCCACATTATGCATGAGACACCCCAGTTTGGAACAAGGCCATCAGCTGGAGCAAAATGGAACCAAGCAACAGGAACATTTTAGCCAAGCCTGGACTCCATCTCCTTCTCTCAAAAGCCGCTTGCAGCCCCGTGCTAATGAGATCTTCAGTTGTGCAAAAGCCAGGCTTAGCGACCAGCCTCTCCAGATCAAAATATGGTCGAATGTTTGCTCCTGACAGCAGTGAAGTAGCAGGGCAGCCCACCACTCAACTTCCCTTGCTGCCCAAATGGCACCTAGGACTAATCCACCTGGCTTCCTTTTAGCATGAGTAGACAATATGAACTTGGCCTGACCAAGATCCTTTCTGGCAGCTCAGGTTGGATATTAGGAAAGACTTCTCTGAATGAGTGGCGAGGCGCTGGCTCTGCCCAGGGAGGTGGTGGAGTCCCCATCCCTGGAGGTGTTCCAGCACCATGGAGACATGGCACTGAGGGATGTGGGCAGCGGGGATGGTGGGGGTGGGCTGGGGTTGAGCCTGGGGATCTTAAAACACTTTTCCAACCCGAATGATTCTATAACCCTGTGAGATCAGGAGCGACTTACACCACTTGAAGCCCTCAGGAAGTTTCTTCTCACTTGGAAGATTCATTGATTCCTCTGTTCCTCGTACCAATGGAACAATGAAAGAACCAGTGCTGGAGATCAGTACCTCACGGAAGATTGCAGGGAAAGAAGGGAAAGAGAGAGAGCAAGTTGGGAGAGGAGAGGTGGTGAAGCGTACACAAAATCTCCCTTTGGATAGGTGGTCTAAGAACAATTTTCTGACAGTATTTCTGCATCTGATTCATAAAGCTAAAAGATTTTATATCATGGCATGAAGCTTTCAGCCATCTGTTCCCACCTAAAAAAGAACTGGAAGAGTATACAGCGTCACTGTAGTCCTCGACTGTTCTGCTACACCTGATCCAAGCAATGGCTGTCCAACTGGAAGAGAAGCGCTGTGTATTGACATCCGTAATGCCCTGCCCTGCCTGGCTTTGCTGTTCAGTCATGTCAGGCTCGACGATTCAGGGCAACAAAGTGCAATGCATGCTGCATTTCATTGGTGATTGAAATAGAGAAAAATGGTTTCTTTTGAATTAGCTGGTCCTGGCAGGTTGCAAGCAGCCAGGCTTGAAGGAAAAGATAAAGTGAATACTCCTTGGACCACATCACTCTTTTAAATATAGCACACCATTAAGTCCAGCTTGGTTTTACATTCTTGCAACATGACTCTTGTTTCAGTTATTTACTTCTGTTCCCACATAAACGTGGGAATTCATAATCCATGGATGCCGCCTATCCATTGTACTGTACTGCAACAGCATGTGCTGAACTCTTGAACTGTAAAATATATTGATTATTGTTTCCTTTTGTAATTTTTATTTACTCAGAGGAAGACTGTTCTTTATTACTCTTCTCAGCATTTCCTTTATATATATATTGTTTCTACTTCAAGGCCCAGATACTGGTTCACACTGCAGCATTTCCATGCAGACAGAACAATAACGCTGTCTGAGCTGAAGTAACTCAACCTCTAACTGCAAACGCTTGTAAGGAAGAGTAAACATATGCAGGACGTCTGTTACTCGTGTTTGCAAATGACTGTAGGTGTCATCCAACAAGAAACAACAGGGGTGGAAAAGAACGGCGTAAGGCATTTGTCTTATTTGCAACAGCAGCTTTGTCAGCTTCTCTACAAGGGAGCTTCAGAATTGTCTTAAGTAAATTGAACGTTTCCAGGATACTACTGTAAAGAAAATGGAGAAATCTGTAAGCCACTGACTATTTAATCTGATGTACTAAAGCCCCATGCACTGAACTGGAGCTACAGACAAACTGGTGAGGCTATTTGTTATTATTGCTGTGGCAAAACTTGTTTTTGACTCCATTAGCCAGGATAAGCAGGATCCTCCTGGCACTTACAGCTTTGGAGTGGTGTTGCACCATCCATGCTGTCTTTGTTAAAATGTCAATTAGTGACACCAGGTGATATGAATTTCAGAGGGGGAAAAAAAAAAAGCCTTAACAGTGATTTCATGCTAAAGGATGATGTAATTATTACAAACGTGGGGAAATGTTTAAGGAAATGTAACTAGATACACCTTTGGCTGCATGGCCAACCTGACAGTGACACTGATTTCGGTATCCACAAACTGTAGATGACAAGCATTATCTCCAGCATCACCAAAGCCTGTCCTGGGACCTGGTGATGTAGCTGATCACCAAGAACATAAAGCCAGACCAAGCAAAACCTACAGATAGATTGCGCATTTTATCTGGATTTGCTCCATTAGTAAATATTTTGGGATTTGTTTGCTTTGGCTCAAAAGCAGTGATTAAGAAAAGACTGAATTCGCTGCCGGTATTAAATAAGTGTGACTCCTTTGGAAATGACCATAACACATCATTTTTACCAAGAATTTAGGTTCTTCCCTTGTATCACTAAACTCTTATTATTTACAGAGAGAAATGCAGATTATAGATACCATACCACTGAGTCAAAAAATGCATCTTTTACAGAATTATGCACCCTCAGACATGAATGATTACTCAAGCAAAGCAACAGAGCATCGGACAACATAAGCGTGTCAAGAACATGAACATGATACAGTTGGACCAGAGAGAAACAGGGAAAACAAGAACCAGATTCAAAGATAGATCACCTGCTCTAAAAACAAAACGTTCAACGCTTTGCACCCTTACTTGATTCCAGATTAATTTAGTTTTTTGTCATCAACCAGGTCCATGTGAATAACAGGGATGCCGACTTGGATCACAGAAGGAGTCGAATCAACTGGACATTGAGCCAAATTAACTCATAACCAGGCCATGAATTTAAACGAAGGAAAAAGGATGGTCCTTGAAATGCAAGCACATGCTGTATTTTATAGAATCATTCATAGTTACTACCTTTAATTAATGCTCCAGTTCCGTTTCTGACCAATAAGATCACAAATCTGGCAGTCATGGCCATATGAAGCAACCTAGCTGCTGGCCAGGTTTGTGTCTGGGATAAACAACTGCGCCTGTCTGCCTGCCAAGAGCCATTTACTCACACTCATTCACATCTACACAACCAGCCACAAATGTTGTCTCAGCACTCAGGGCAAACCAGATTTAGAAATTGTCTGTCTGGAGAACTAATCCCGAGCAGCTCTTGCAGAACAGCCAATTCTCCAGGGTTCTCCTCCACGCCACGCCAGCCTCTCCTTCCAGTTCCTCCTGGGAGCACGTGATGCTACACTGCAAGAAGTGGCTCTGAGCGAAGTGTTGAAGTACAGAACCTGGGAGTTACTGAGGAATCATTACCACACATGAAATTCAAACCCCACCCTTTGCACACGCCAGCTCTTGTTATTAAAAAAAAAAGCTCTAAGCTGAGGAAAAAAAGATGCATTATTCCCCAACAAGGAGCTCAATTTGCTTTGCATGGACTTCTGACAGATTTTAAGAGTGATATTTTCCAAGCCATCGTTTCATTTTCTTTTCCTTTTTTCGAGGCAAATAAGTAGTCTAAGAGCAAACAGAGATGGTCTCCACTGCTTACCCCTTGAGTTGATCCAAAGCCATGCAGTCATGTCACCATACAGCTTCCTCCAGTTGCTGAGCCCAGACAGCAGTTCAAGTGGACTTCGCTGAAATACGAGTGGTGCCTAAGGTTGGGCTTTCAGTTCCTGTACATATTTTCCATATGCAGTCCTCCTTTTATGTCCTAAGAGACCCACGTCAAATGGCTGCAGAATAGCGCATGGTCTACAGACGTGAGATGAAATGGCTGCTCCATCACTGAATGTCTTCTCTTTTGACTTCATTTCAGATTTGCTTCCATTGGCTTTTCCAGTGCCTCTGTGGGAACAGATTATGGGATTTCCCAGATTAAAGGGATTTGAAGCTACAAGAAGATTTGCCATCCTTCGAATTTCTGCAGCATAAGGAGCCCTGTGAGAATCTTCTGTGAGCAATGAACAAATCTACAGCCCTGTCAATTATTATTCCCAGCAGTGGGCCCATTGGGATTGCAACGGCCCCTGATGACACGGAGGTGCAGCAGAACTCATCTGTGCTCTGCTCTTAATTTCCAACCTTCAGAATCACACAGGTGCCAAAGAGAATCAGACACCTTCATCACAGTGAAAGGGAGGATAAAGACCAGGAAAACCCATAATGTTTCCACTGCCAGATTTATGGAAAGAAAATAGCACATGACCTTTATGATTCTGTCATTATGAACCACTTTTCAGGACAGCTTCAAGAGAATATCTGAACAGTTCTTTGCTTTTCTACCTGAGAATGAAACAGTACCATATTTCTAGTCTTCAAAGTAGGCAAGTAAAGTAAATTCACTTTACCCAAAGGCTATCGAGCAGGACATAACCACACTGCCTGCAGCTAAATGAGCCCTCCAAGTAAAATGATTGCTCCTAGTGCTGATGGATAACTCCACCAGATTTGCCATTTGGCATCCAGTATTTGGATGTAAGGTTTTAGCTGCGGTCTTATGAAGCAGAGATTTTTTCCCCATCAAAAGCAACCTCAGAATAATTGGGGAAAAAATATGCTATAAAAGAGCAAATAAAGAAAGCGGTTGATGGAAAAGTGAAACATCTTTCTGGCATAAATCTCAGCACGCAGCACAGCAGCTGGCTGTTGTGATGACGGAAGCACTTTGGGGAGGATTTGAAATAACTGAAAGATTTAAAATAATTGAAATAATTGGAAGTTATGCATGAAATCCCAATGGCATGAGAGGTGGTAACGTTTCCTGCCGCTCCTCCATGCAAATTCATCCTCCAAGTGCCAAACCTACAAAGTGAGGCCGTTACCTGAGATCAGGATGAGAAGGAAACCCTGACTCAGTCTGATTCCAGGCTACAGGATATGATCAGCATTTACGTCCTGCCCTCTGACAGTAAATTCTGCATGAACTGAGTTCATACTGAGAATGACATCTGATCCTGACTTTGATCCATTGGCAAATTCTTCCAGTGGGCAGCCAATATAGTTATGTGTGCATGACTTCAAGAAAACTACATGCCCTTAAAAATCTGCTTCTCAAAAGTAGTCCCCAAACCACCTCAAAAAATGGGAAAAAGACACGGAAGTGAGATGACTAAGGAAGGCTGGGAGGAAGGGACTTCCCCTGCTCGTACAGGTATAAACCACCCTGCTGCTGAATTCCTTCTGGTTTGGTTTTCACAGCTCCAGGGCTGATATGTATGAAAATATATTGCCTGTAGAGTTCACAGTGTGGGTCATTTCCAGGTTGAATGCAATCTGATTTCATACATATTGCTGCTGACTGTAATGTCCCATGAATATGGCTGTACATTTAACAAGGGCAGGTGAGCAGATCAGATGGACTGTTCCATTTAAACTGTCGCACACAGCATTCACATACAGATATATGCAGAAATATATCCATTGTAGCCAACATCTCTTCAGTGAGGTATACCTATTTATTTTCTCTAATATATTCACTTGAGGAAGAGGCCAATCTATGAAAAACAGCTGCAGTCACAAGTTCAAAAAGAGCATTAGACACTGGAACTGGCTTGCTCAGCGAGGTTGTGGATGCCCTCACCATGGAGATGTTCAAGATCAGGCTGGATGGGGCTTTGAGCAACCTGCTCTAGAGGGAGGTGTCCCTGCCTATAGCAGGGTGTTGGAACTAGATGATCTTAAAGCTTACTTCCAACTCAAACCATTCTATGATGCTATGATTCCTAATGGAATTGAACATTTCAGAGCTAATTTTATCCAAAGCTTTCTGCACTCTGTGTCTCCAAGAACCTTGTCTGCTTGGCTTGTATGTGCATAGGTGAGGTTCATCTGAAAGAGGGAGAACCTTTTAGAAGAGTCAGTTGATACCGCTTACCTCAACCAATTAGAGAATAGTCAAGGAGTCATAAGGGTCTGGGTTCAGAGCGCTGTTACTGACTCCCTGCTCCAGGAAGGATCAGTGCTCCATCAGCAACATTGCTTCTCCCGTGCCTTCTCACGACTTCTCCATTCATTCAATCTTCCCTTTCTCTTTTCAGAAATACACGGGAGAGGAGCATACAGATCAATGCAGTAAGGTGCTTTCTAGCCCCACTATTTGTATATCCCTCCTGTACAACCCCTGCAGCTGCTGAGCCCTCCTGGCAACCCCCACCTCTGAGCACCCAACACACTCCCGATGCAGCATCCCACGATGCTCACAGACCGATAGTTTTGTTATTTTAATTTGCTCCTTGACAGTTTTCAGAGACCATACACCAGAAAATATCTCTTTCTGCATTAGTTGGAAGAGTCAAAAGTGAAAACCTTTTCAATTTTCACAACCTTGCCTCTGTGGCAGGCTAAGTCATTTCAGAGCCTTCCTGGGCAATTTGTCTGGGATCAGGCTATTTCCCGAAGCATTCAGAAAAATCAACTTTTTTTCTTTTTTTTCTTTTTTTTTTTTTTTTTTTTAGCAACTTCACAAACAACATGAAAAAAAGCCACCTGAAAAACAGGCACATCACTAATGCTAAAGAACCGGCAGGAGAGAGAAGACAAAGTGGAAAATGGCAAAAATGAAAATATGTGCAATCTTCTCAGCGACAGTTATTCCCTCATCTTTCCTCTTTCTTTTTTTTTTTTTTTTTTTTTTGGTCTCAGTCTTTAAAGCTCTCATACCTTTGATTTTGCAACACCAAGCATTTGTTCGGGTTTCATTTTAATATCAGAGCAGCACGCGGTTAATTAAAATGCTTGGTGGGTATGGAGATGATGGGTTGATGGTTGGACTTGACGATGTTAGCCGTCTTGTCCAACATTAATGATTCTGTGATTCAATGAACATGGTTGCCAAGAAGAAAAAACTACAAAGATTTGGGCAAATGTTTAAAGACCTAAATCTAGAGGGCTTGCTCTGATTTGGGGCAATGTCAGGAGGATCACCAACCCCAATGCGTTGTCCATCCCTTTCCGAAGGAACAAATAGATACTGCGTCATCAACAGTTTCCAAGCCAACCAACCTCATCCTGAAGCCAAAAGGAAGCACTGTGCAAAGCTTCCCATGTTTCACCAGCAAACCCTTCCCTCAGTTTCATTCGCAAGGAACTTTAAGAAGAAACTTAACTTTTCCAAACAAAAATAATTTCATCATTTTGTGTGGCATTAACACCCTGCTATTTCTATATGTTATCTATATTTTTCTTGTTGACATTCAACCAATTCAGAGCTAAAAATCCATCCTGCACTTTTTCTGGGGTCGTAAATCATAAAAAGGTTATATTTTATGAAAGTTGAAGCTGAGAAGTAAACAGCATATTTGTATCAAAAGAGTTTCATCTATTAAGCAGCAATGACAGGGCCCTCTGGGCCAAAATCTAGTTTTCTTACTTAAAAAGCTTAGTTCTTTTGTAGACTCCTGCAGGGACCTATAACAGTTGGAATTGGGTTTTTTATGCCTTTGAGGCCTCCAAATGAATGTTACAGTTTTCCATTATTTTCTTTTTTCTTTCGAGAGAACGAGGCTACCTGCTTATTGCCTAAAACCTACACCCTGCGATTGTTCTGTTGTAAAATCTGTCTTCCAGCAGTAGCCTCACACGCCATCAGGCATCCTCAGCATTTCCTCCCCATTGTACCCAATGCAGAGACATTGTACAGGAGAAAAGAATTGCAGCACGCAATTGCAGACAATTCAACGCCTCACGCTAAAGTTTGTGCATCGGCAACGTTTCTGAAATTACCTTTCGAGAGCAGAATCTTGCAAAGATGTACGTGTGTTCGCTTTACATCCTGTGAATATGCAAGATTTTATGGAGATACTTACATGGCAGTGATTGCGGAGGGAGCCTGGGCCTGCAGGCTGGCAATTCAGACAGGTGTGTTTCTTTCCCCTTCTCTGCTTCAGCCTCTCTCTGTGACCTTAAACTTCCAGGCAGATGCCTATTCTACTGAATCATAGAATCACAGAGTCATTAAGGTTGGAAAAGACCTCTGAGGTCATCAAACTCAACTCCAGCCCACTCCCACCATGCCCACTGCCCGTGTCCCTCAGTGCCACATCTCAATGGCTCTGGAACACCTCCAGGGATGTGGACTCCACCACCTCCTTTGACCAAGAGTCCCCTGTGTCCTGGAGCATCCCAGGTTTCGTGCCTCTGCCTCCCCTGTCTGAAAACCCTCCCTGTGTACCTGGAGCCGATGACAAACACATTAGGTCAGCATGGCACTCGGGTACTGTGGTGGTGGGAGTTATTAACGTATCACCACTGCTTCGCAAGAGATTGCTCAGAGACACCATGTCAGTCTGCAGGATCAGAACTGCATTTATTTTAGCTATTCTTACCCAGCAAAAAGCCTCCATTCCAACTGGGGCAGATTCCTCCCAGGTACAGCCCAACTCAGTCTGGCTGCTCCGGAGCTGAATTTGGCTCAGCACGCACGGCCACTACCTCCCATTCAGCCCAGACAAGATTCCCTGGAGCCCTTTGCCACATACCCTTCATGTGAAATGAAGATGTCCTTCTGCATCTTTCTTCTCATTAAAATGTTGCTATTAGTCCACCTCCAGCTATTAGAAAAAGATAGACATGACCCTCTTTGAATGGTGTAATTTACAGCCATGAGTATCTATATATTCCACTCTGATTACATCACAAGCACGAGCCCAGAGTCAGCAAATTCACCACCTCTAAACTAGTGGAATAATCACTAACAATTAACGAAATGATATATCTAAGTCACAGTAATCTTTTTAGCCACTTTGAACATATATTTGTTCTTTTGATGTCCTGTGTGAATAGGAGTGCTTTATCTGACTGATGATGGGCTAAACAATGGTTCAGAGTTGTAATATAGAACTCAATTTGCTGGAACTATCATCTGAAAGGCCTGGACAATTTATTGAACACTGCAGATGAAAGAAAGGGGAAAAAAAATTTAAAAACTGACCACTTCTAAAATGAAGAAAATAGAGCAGTAAAGGGTATTGTAATATACTTTAATCTTCCTTAATGTAGAAAAATATGAAATGCCATTAAAGCCTCCTTTGAAATGGATGTGTCCGCATGGCTTGAGCACCAAAATCTAGTTAATGAATCTATTGTTAAAGCAAATAAACAGGAAAGCAGCAGAGAAGGAGTGATCTGTGCTTTATACTGACTAATTCAGAAGATGAAAGCAAAGAAAAATTAAAGTTAAATTCATATAAATATTACAGCCAAGGAGAATAGTTGCAGGTGTTAAAAAAAAAAAAGAGCAAAAGAGTGAGAGAGGGGAAGAGAGAAAAGGTAAAGCACGTTCATTCAATTCCAAGTCACAGCCAGAGACATTTTTTTGTGTGTCGGAGCAAAGTCAGGCAAGATGAAAGCTTTTCAAGGGGCGCAATAATTAACATTTTAAAAGGTTTTAGCAATAAAATAATGATCCCACAATAACAGCAATTTAATCATTTTACTTGAGAAATTAAATTGATTGCTAGCGTTCATTTGTAAGAAGTGGCATTTACTGCGTTTGTCAGAAGTTATCAAATCACGTTTCCCCATTAATCACGGTGGGATTATTTTTTTTTTTTAACCTGTATCAACATTCAGATGCTGCACGCGTCCGTTTGCCCAAACAGCACTACCGGATGCTCCCCGTGCACACAGCAGCACAAAGAACTGCTGCTGAGAAGCGGCGGGCAGCAGAGATATCCCAGCAGGATACCCATCCCACGGTGCTGGGGGCACATCGCCCTGGTTCTGTGCAGAGGGAGCTGCAGGGGCTGCTCGGAAGCCAACTGGCGGAACATGCTGCTGCTGCACGTAAGGAGCATCCCGCAGGAGATGGGGAGGCCCAGCCCCGCTGAGCTCAGTGGAAAGATCTGCAGCAACTCCAGCGGGATTCTCAGGCAACAAAAACACGTCGGTATACATATAAACTTATATACATACCCCTAAATCCTTCGAGCTGCTAACGGAAAGTATGTGAGATGGGCCCGGCTCCGCTCAGTGCAGGTCCGGTGAGAGGATGACGGGGTCCTAACTCAGCGCATCTTTGGCACAAATTAAATCACAGCATAGATAAAGTGAGCAAATCATATATCATCTCAACCAGACTATCCATATAATTGTCCCAATCTAATTTAAATGACAGATCCGCCGCAGCATACTTTTTTGTGTATGTCTAATGAATTTGTATTTCCAGCCCATATATTTTAACCTTCTGATTGCATTAGTTCTTTGGTGGAGCGTCCACACACCAAATCACCATCTCTAAGATAACGACAAAGCACAGCTCTGCTTTCTGTGTCTGTTGGGATCACAATGTAAGAGGAGATGGGGTTCTTGTAGCTGACAGCGGCATGTGCTCTTTTTCTTCTTTCATTTTTTTTTTCCCCTCCAATGTGCATTGTTCAAAATTGGGCTATTTCAATTTTCCTTTTAAAACTATAAGCTTTAACTCTCCAAGGTGGGAGTTGTGTAGGAAGAAGCTGCCAGGTAACCAATGTATGTGTTAAAGTTGCTGCTTGAGTGTGGACAGTAATAGGATTTCCAGAAATGAACTGCTATTTTGTGAGGCACTAACACAGAAATGTACAGTGGGAAATGAGAGCTTGAACTTTGCTTCTCATAGAAAATTGAACCGTCTGTTTCAGAGGGAAAGGGAAAAAAAAAAAAAGATTTGAAAACAAGCCATTTTCCATTGCTTTCCTTTAATTTATATTTAATAATACGACAATTGCTTTGTTTTGCCAAGTGGAAGGCCAGAATTATACAGGACAAATTCATCTACGTATGTGTGCCTCCATCTGTATCTATCTTTCTATCTCTTTTTGCCCGTGATAGCTCAGGATAACACAGTGTTGCTTTATGAACAATATTTCCTTTGATGGGGTTACACCGAGGATGCCTGTTCTTCCTTCTGGCCACCACACAATATCTTTCTAGTCTTCAAGATGGCCAAAGAGATTTGTGCTAAAAAAAAAAAACCCTGTCCATTAAGGCAACAGCTTGATGAAGGCTAAAGGTTAGGTCCATGGAGTGACTGCAAAGGTTTCAGAAAACACTGAGAGAGCTCGTGGTCACGTCAGCTCCTGCCCCCCGCCAGCCCACCTCTCACCTTGCCCTTCTCCAGGCAGACATAGGGGCAGGGTCCTCATGCCGGCTGGAGGAGAGCTGACCCCCATCCTCCACGGTCCTCTGGAGACAGCTATGAGTCTTTCAGTGTGTGAGAATTATGATTGCGTTAAAAAAGAAGGAGAGCTTCTGGTGTTATTCCAAATGCAAATCAAAATTCGAAATGACAAAATATTTGCAGCAAAATCACAGAAGAAAATGTGTTCTGTATAGTAAACAGCATCGCTAAACTCATCTCTCTCTGCCAGCCAGGTCAGGGCGTGCTGCAGTGCAGCCCAGCTCCAACACCCTGTGCCAGCTGTGCCACTTCTCAGTCCCTCTGGTGTCCGTCACAGTGCTGGGATTGGGTCCCTCATTTCTTCCCCTTGCTTTTCCTTGCCAAGTGCTAATGCTTTGATAAGTGGCATTTCTCATGGCAGCCTCCCTGTTACCCATTTAGCACCTATTCCCCACTTGCCCGATAAGCTGTTTGCAGCCCAGCACTCGCCTAATCTTTTTCCCTGTTAGCTTTCTCATTCCCCTCTTCACCCCATTCCAGTCGCAACATTCAATTAAGGCTGGTTAGAACCACAAGTGATCAGCCCGTGGCACGAGGGCAGGCTGCGAGCAGCGGGGCTGCCAAACATCCCCATTTGTTCCCTGCCTTTGGGTTACGTCCCTTATTCTTGCAATTCTCTTTGCCCCTTTATAATTTTACCATAATTCATCCAGGTGCCCTCGGACCATGCCGACAACCCCTTCCTACGTTTGAAGCCATATCTATTTGCATAGCACGTTTTGATTTCACCTCCTGTTCTGCCTCGCATGGGGCTGTGAATGCAGAGGATAGGGCAGCAGGACTTGGAGCTGATGGAAAGCCTACAAGCAGAGAGAGGGGACCCGCAGCCCCTGCCAGAGGGAAGTTGGATCACTTTGGGCTCTCAGAAGCACCGTCTTTCAAATGAAATTGCAAGATGGTGAATAAAGTGCAGCCTGAAACAAAAGCCCCGGTGATCTTTGGCAGATTACTTTGGGAAAAGTATGGCCCATTTCAGAAAAATCAAAGCAAAGAAAAACATTGACTGCAATTCAGAGGCCTAATGTATTATTACGGCTTTTTATGGATTTTATATATAATTTCCTGTAAAGTTAAGAGGTTGAAGTGATCTCTTACATTCGGCTGCATTATCAGCATAGCACCAA
Source organism: Alectoris magna (assembly GCA_030625065.1). Classification (NCBI taxonomy): domain Eukaryota; kingdom Metazoa; phylum Chordata; class Aves; order Galliformes; family Phasianidae; genus Alectoris; species Alectoris magna. The sequence goes on along the minus strand of CM060566.1, from coordinate 19,568,200 downwards.
ACAATTTTCTACATCTTATTATGTTCACAGTTGACATACTATTAGAGAAATGTGCAGCTGTCTTACTCTGCTATTCATTTCCTCATTACTATTTTATAAATATATGATTAACAGTTATTGCAGCTGCCTAATTCACATTTATTGCAAATGCAACCCCACAAATGAATGTTCAAAGCAAAGAGATGTGGTTTTAGAGTAATTTAAATTTTACAGTTCCATTTACCCTGCTTTTTAATTTACTGTATAATGACCCTATTAGAATAAAACACATCTGGAAGTTCTTTGGGGAACATTTAATTTTCTGTGGCTTCAGTACTAACAGAACTTGTACCATAAAGGCCACAGATGCTTTGAACACTGTACAAATTCTCACATTGTCTGCCAAGATGCTGGATAATTGTACAGATGAGACAACTGCAACCAGGAAAAAGATAAAGTTCTCCGCACCTGAAAGCAAATGAGAGAACCTTGCGCTGCGGTTGGGTGACGGCCATCTCTTACCCTCATCTCTGGAATAGGGGGAATTTGAGTTAGAACACAAAACTGACCCTAAATCTTCATATCAAATACAAACACCATTTTTCAAGTCTTCTGACTCCTCGGTCTACAACACTCTTTAAAGTAAAGGGAAAATGCCCTCCCACACGACTTTCCAAGCTCCGTTGCCAGCCTCTAAGCTTCTCATCATCACTATTAAGTGACACAGTAAATCAATGAGACCAGAGAAGGCTTTGGAGGTCAGTGAACGATTCCATAAGCACCCCGCATTTACAGTCTGTGGCGGGGATACAGATGCAGCGAGTCCCAGCCTGCCATATTAGCAAAATCATCCTGAGAATTTGAAATTGATTTGAATATTAAATACAGATCACTGCAGCAGAGCTCTTTTACAAGAAAGGATGTGAATCCATTCTCATTGATTAGTTAATTTATGTTCTACAACTAATCGAAACACAAATCTCATTAGCCACAGGTCAGTAGACGTGGGGAGGGGGAGAGAAGAAAATCATTTGGATAGCCCAGTTAGCTGTAAAGATATAATTATAAGCCAAACTCTTTTAAAGCCAGTGCCTTGATCAGCATGTGCAATGGGCTGTCAGCAAGCCATTGTGTGACTTCTCCCCAACGGTGCGAGCCTTCAATCTATTTTTAAGTAAGATGGTTGCAGGCACTCAGCTATTACAGCCAGAGCAGCGGCACCGGCTCACTCCAAGGCAAAGAAAATTATGCACTATAGAGAGATATATATATATAATATATATGTGTCACAAAGCATACACAAAGCTGATGGAATGATAAGGAACATTAATTAATTTTGACCTCCCTCTCATTTGAAGTAACTAAAACACGCTCTCTGATCTCATCCCCTATGCCTAGGTCTGTTTCATCCACATCCAATACAATACCAGATTAACATCACATTCAGTCAGATCAGCTGTCTGCTTCTCCTGGCTGTTCTGCAACACGCCTACACCTGTGAGCACCAGCCCCAACCTGATGCATTTGCATAGAAATAACTGATGCAGTTTCCAGCTTAGAGACGTGTAAGTATGGAAGCGTTTGTGCTCAAAACATTTTCAGCTCATTGCTGAATCCTGTTTGATGAATTAGAATTTGACAACTCTATTCTAACACAAATTATTTGTTAATTAAATGAAACTTTAACATGTGGTATGTAGGTTTTTTCCACTCATATTAGAAGTAATGGGAGTCATTTCATTAAAAGCTCATATGTTGTGCTACAATTTCACCCTGAAGTCTTTTAGCAACAAAGTTTCAAAATGAAATTATTATTCCAGGCAGACCTTTTCCTATTTCCGCAGTACCTTACATTTCATAATTGCTTTACAGTATGTTAAATGCATAAAATAATGTTCAGCATGTAGTAATAATATAAAAGAACCCTTTGGAGATACAGAGCTCTGTACACACACCAAACTAGGGCAGATAGGCAAATAGCAAGAGTTACCCCCTACTTCTGCAGCTTAGCAAGCACGGGTACAGCCTGGTAAGACTCGTCCAGGGGAGTGCAACTGGCCAATGACCATCACAGCATGGCAGCTCTTCTCCACCTGGAAGAAACTCAAGAAGAAAGTGTAAAGTCAGAGAAAGAGTGGTGGCCCAGTGTGTTGTATTTGTCATCTGCACCAATGTTTGCAGGATGGAGGTAGGCACATCCAGAACATGACCCCCTCCCCAGCAGAGACATAGAGACCATCAGTAGAATCATAGGGGTTGGAGGGACCTTTGGCGATCATTGAGTCCCAACTCCCTGCTAAAAGTAGGTTCCTTACAGTAAGTTGAGCAGGATAGAGTCCAGGCAGGTCTTGAATATCCATGTCAGATGCAAACATGGAGATGCCACATGAACAGGTACCCACGGCTCCGCATTCTGTGACTAAGTCTCCAAGAGCAGCACCGAGGGTCATTCGCAATGCAGAAGCTTTCCACTTGGAGAGACAGGGACACGACTGCAGCAAGAGTTAAAGATGGAAGACATAATTAAGTCAAAACAATCACTCCTGTTGTGTTGGATTAGCATTGGGTTTTGTTGGTCTCCATGTGTTGTGTTTGCTGGGGCTTTTTTAAGAGACAGTCTATGTTGCAAGGATCAGAGCAGCCTGTTTGCATTGCAGCACTTTTGCTCCCTCAAGTTGTTTCGGTGAGAAATATGGGAAATATTGCCTCGAGAGTCTCAGATTTCTCCAGCAAACACCCAGCTTTGATGCCTCCTCAAAGCAGCAGCGCAGGGATAAAACTGAGGTCGTGCCGGTCTCAGCAAACCTCTTCTTTAGTATCAGTCAGAGCAAAAGACAGAAAACTAGGAGGTTCTCATATCTTATTCTCAAGAAATTCAGTGACTCATTGTGTAACCTTTGGGAAGTCACTTGACCTCTTTGGCATCCATTAACCCACATGAAAACTCAGTAAATGGTAGGACCTTGCTGAAAAGCAGATACTTAAAACTGAATTTTCCTGGGTAAATAAATGAGAAAAACAACCAACAAAGAAAGGCACTGTTCAAAACTCATCTCGTGACCCCATTATTCATGGATCATTAGTGTAATAGGCCACATGGGATCCATAAAAGGCATTATTGCCTTTTATGTCATTGCGTATTTAGAGAGTGATAATCCATATATTATTGGAACAATATAGACTCCAGCAACTCCTTCCAGCCTATTTTACGAGATCCTGAGATTTCAAAAACAATAACCAATGAACATCCTATATATCTGCATACGACTTATCATGAAGTAATAGTAACTGCAGTGCACTTGCAAAGAAAACTCCTTTTAATCTCTGGACTGAAAGCATCTAGTTCACATTATGGTAAGTAGTTGGCAAATGATCATTTTATTAAGTTAAAGGCACTCATTAGTGCTGCTTTGAAAAGGCTATGAACCCTGCCCCTCCCCACAGAGAAGTATTAATGCGTTAGATGGCTGAAAATACTCATAATCAAATGAAGTGCAAACAGAAAAGCTGGATCTAACGGCACATATGCAATATTTTCTGTATTCTGGGGGGGGGGGGGGTTGGTGCTACTTTTTTTTTTTTTACCTGTCTCCAACATGCGGAGACTTCAGTCTCTCTGAAAAGGACATAGGAAGCTACTGTCTTGAAACTAGTTCTAATAATAGACACAAAGGAACAAAACTAAATCCCAACTGAAACAGAAAAGATTTTGCACAGTGTAAGGTGCTGCCTCTGCCTTGTATCTTAGCATTATCTTATTTTTGTTTTCTGCATTGCACATCCTCAAAGTATTTCAGCAGGTATTTTGTCCATAAATATAGCTTAGGATTTGTACCCGGTATATCAAGTACTACCCTAACATATGTAAAAAGATACAGAACATGTTCCCTCCGCTCAGAAAAGTGGAGGGAAGGAGTCCATAGTTCCCTTTTGAATGCTTCATTTCCTACAGCCATCAGAACCCAGGTAAGAAAGATATCAACACACCTTACACCAGCCGATCTTCCCAGACTCCAGCTAGCAGGTCAAGAGACAGCTTTCCCTGTTCTCTGACCTACTTGCTACCATTCTGCAGATCTGCAAGCTGACCAGCTCATACAGTTGTTCCCAAATACATTTCAAAGAACGTAAACATGTTAGCAAAGATTTGCTGCTTAAATGATACCAGCTCAACCAACACACACTGACTGTCTGTGGGTTGGGAATCCAGCGCCTGAAGAGCTCAAACAGCAGCTTGGAGGAGAAATCTACTTCCAAAGGACTTGCAGATGGCAACAAGCCATAGCCTTTCACAGAATCACAGAATGACCCGGGTTGGAAGGGACCTCAAGGATCATGTAGCTCCAACCCCCCTGCCTAGCAGGGCCACCAAACATACACATTTACTAGATCAGGTTGCCCAGGGCCCCATCCAACCTGGCCTTGAACACCTCCAAGGACGGGGCATCCACACCTCCCTGGGTAGCCTGTTCCAGGGCCTAACCACTCTCCTAGTAAAGAACTTCCCCCTAACATCCAACCTAAATCTTCCCTCCTTCAACTTGGATCCATTTCCCCAAGTCCTGCTATTGTCAGCCCTTTCAAAGAGTTTACTCCCCTCCTGGGTGTAGGTTCCCTTCAGGTATTGAAAGGCTGCAATGAGGTCACACCGCAGCCTTCTCTTCTCCAGGCTGAACAAGCCTAACTCCCTCAGCCTGTCCTCATAGGGGAGGTGCTCCAGCCCCCTGATCATCTTCGTGGCCCTCCTCTGGACCCTTTCCAAAATCTCCATGTCCTTCTTGTACTGAGGGCTCCACACCTGGACACAGTACTCCAGATGGGGCCTCACAAGAGCTGAGTAGAGAGGGACAATCACCTCCCTATCCCTGCTGACCACCCCTCTCCTGATGGAGCCCAGGATCCCATTTGCTTTCCGAGCTGCCAGAGCGCACTGCTGGCTCATGTTAAGTCTCTTGTCCATCAGGACCCCCAGGTCCTTCTCTGCCGAGCTGCTCTCAAGGACCACTCCTCCCAGCCTGTACAGGTGCCTGGGGTTCTTTCAGCCCAAGTGCAAAACCTTGCACTTTGCTGTGTTGAACCTCATTAGGTTCACCTTTCCACCAGAGCTATGCAGAAAGTCCCTAAATGGGGCAGTTGTCCTCATTTTAAGGCTGTCGTATATTGTCGGAATAACGCAAAGCTCCTTTGATAGCAGCTAGGAGCAAGCTCTTGATCCATATCTCTAAAAGCACACAGTTGACACCACATGAAACCTAGCAATAAAGTCAAGGAATTATACAGAATCAGGTAAATTCAGCTCATGGTGAATTTTAATAGGTAGGCAACATCTCTGCCTGTAGATGTGGCAGATTTGTGTATCATCTTGCACCCATTATGAGAAGCACTCTGTCGAAAAAACCAGGCTCCTATATCCTCCCCATCTTCTTAGGCAGTCAGGTTTTGAATTTACAAGGAAATAAGACTTTGTGAGCCTATCTTTATTACTGTGTGATTAGGCTACTATTACCTGGAAGGGGGCAGAAACATGAATACAAAAAGATTTTCTGCACTGACCATAATGATCCTGCCTATTAAACACTGCCTCGCACTGGCAAACTTTGAAAAAAAAATAATAATGTTTTATCAAAACACCCATTAAACTGTTACAGGTCTTTTCTGCCTTTTTTTCCCCATCAGAGCTGATTACACAAGGTGCACATCTCTAAGCGTAAACACCAGCTTTCTTCTTTTATAACCAGCCATCTCCTTCCTTCTCTTGTCTGATTCACTCTCAGATGCCAAAATCCAGTAGATGCGGTATTGCAATTGCCTCCACGTGGATGGTTTCCAAAAATAAATAAATAAAACTCTCTCTCCAAATGAGAGCAAAAAATTCAGAGCTCTTAGTTTCTACAGTGGGATGGCAAACCGCAGCCATCCAGAAAGGAGGTGGATTTTCTGTTTTTATTCACCTTCCTATTATTCTTTCTATCGGTATTATAACATAGTTGGACATTTTATGACTATATATGTGTATATATATATATATAAGCCCTTTGTTCTTCTTAAAATAAAAAATAAAAACAATAAAAGTAAAACAAACATTTTGCTCTGCAGATGCCGTGGGCTGACCTTCACTGTGCTTGCCATACACACGTTTGCCAGGACATCATGAAGGTCCAGCAAGACTGAGAAACATCGTGAAGTATCTTCAATGAAATTAAAGTGTGTTCCTCACTTTTGTTTTAAAATATTCCCTGTGGGTTTTTTTTGTCAGCAATTCATGCAAATCTTTCTCATGACATCAACTCACCCATGTGCCATTTGGCAATGGCAATAATGGGCGCATTACGTACAGTAAATATTGTGTGGTCACAGTGGGTATATTTCTTCATATTGTCTCTTGAAGGTGTAGCCAGCCATGCTATAACACTTTCTATTGGGGGAAGGAAGAATATGGAGAAGGTCTCATGTCTAGTTATTTATGGGCAGTTCATAAAGTGGGATTACTACAGGAGAACCTGCAGTCCACAAGGCTCCACACAGCCTCTTTCTCTTTAGGCTGAGACCATGAGCCAAGAAGCCAATGACGTATTGAATCTGCACGATCCTACAGAGCTGTGCCGTGGTTTTGCTCTGCCATCACCTCTTCCTAGATAACTGTATTCAGAAGACAAGTTGTAGTCTGTCAGGTTGGCTGTTTTCACAGACACCATCGGGGTTTAAAGCCATGAATCTGCAGCGATGCTAAATATCCGTCCCCTTAAGTTCTAACTGACAGACTAGATGTATGTCAAGTGGTATTACATCCCGCTCAGATTATTTTTCCTAATTTGGTCTGTAATGACTACAAAAGATCCTGAGATATCCTCAAGGCACAAGAAGCCATGTGAATATTATAGATATTCTGTCTGGTTTATTGGGAGAATTTACTCACATCTGCAGTCACATTGAGACATCAGCTAGGATATGCAGGCAGGCAGGTTAAATGTTAATTTCCTTTCTACTGTACCATTTTCTAACCTCCGCCCATGAATCAAAGTGAGTAAAAGGTTCCTCACTTAGAGACATAAAACAAATTGAACAAATTATGTTACTTAACTGAGGAAGAACCAGCTAGTTCATTGATTTTTTGTTTGGCTTCAGATGTCTCTTTTTAATTAATATGAATTTGCAAACGTGATTTTTAATTTTAGACCATCATGCCCCATATATTCCAGCCGGGTTTTTCCAAGTAAGACAGGTCCAGAAGCGCTCAGATACCTCAAACTAAGGAGAAAAGTCTGAAAGTTGGCTGCAGTAGTTGGACTTCATTAAAACCAACGGCCTCGTGGTCCGTTCCTCCACAAGCCTAAATCAGGGGCAGCTCCACCAAAGGCAGATTTAGCTCTGGGAGCAATATGAAGTCAGGCCCCACTGGGCTTGAAGGACAAAACAGCCACCACAATACCTCTAAATGAATGTAAGATTAGAAGCCAGGGTCAGAGTACAATGCAGTTAATAGGATATGAAAAAAAAGCCATGAACTTCTCAGTTCTTTTAGAAGGGTCATGAATCATGGTCATCAGCAGCAACAAGTCTCTTCAGCTGACAATCTGTTATTTAAGGAGTACAAAAGAGGGGGAATTGAAGCTTGAGCCAAACCGAGATACATTTCTCTTTCCACGGCAGCACTGACAACATGAAGAGGAAATGCTTAATACTAACGGGGACCTCTAAATTTTTTACTTAGAGGATATTTTGGTGAGTATCTAAAAACTGTCTGAGTTTATTCCTACACAGAAGGTGCAAAAATTTCCACAGTGTTCTCTAAGCATGTGCATAGAAATAGCACACTATGACTGCAGATTTGGGATTTTCAGCTGAAATTGTTATCCTAGAGAGTTAATTCTCCTGTCAGTAGCCCATTAACAAAATATCTTAGCTACAGGAAAGACGATTTCATTTTTGGTGCCAGTGAATCCATTTCCTTTCTGCCCGTCAGCTCTTTTCCTTCTGGAAACGTAACCTTCTGCTGAATTACTCATCCCCCTCTCTTTGCTCAGCTGCTTCTCAAAGCTTGGCCTACTGCATATGCCCATGCAACTGGTTCAGATGGATGCCTTACTGTCTTCCACTTAAACTTCTCAGACTCTAGGTTGTGTGGCCACAGGCGTGCTTGGCCTCCTAAGACACTGGAGGCTACACTCACAGTAGACTACATTCAAACTAGATCTGCATTTCAGAACTTCCTACAGCAAATTTACGTATTGATAAGGGCTAGGAAAATTGACAGTGGTGCTCCTGAATTGCCTGTAAGACCTGTATAGGGAAAAGTGCATGCACAAGTATTTGTGTGAAACTGCTTACTCCATCATCATGAATCCAAACAATGATGTGTCGGCCTCAGAAGCACCGAGAAAACATTACACTGCCTAGAAAACTGCAGCTCAGCACGAGGACTCCTGCAAATGACAAAGGAAAGAGCAGCTGTTTGATGCCAACTGGGTGGAAAATGGGAGGCAAAAATAGCTTTTTGAAATTTTGAAATGTTCGTCTGAGGAACAAAGGTTACAGGATAGTAGTGAGAGCAATACTCCAACCAGAGCCAAGATGTCTTCCTCTCCTTACCTCCACTTTCTGAGTCGAACATTGATACATGCAAACAGCTGTTCTTCAGTTTGCACTGAAGGTCTCTCTATCATAGACTCTTTTTTTCTAATTCCCTTTTGCCAGCAGAATACGTGTTACCCAGCTCAAGGTTTGCACTGATATTTATCTTTAGCCACTACAAGAACAGCACAGAACTTTCTAAACTATTTTAATCCCCTTCCTTGAAAAAAGATAGAACAGGAAAATCGATCAAAGTGACCTTCCTTCCAAAACCAAAAACTCTGAAAAATAACTTATAATTGAACCCCTCATCTAAACACACACACACACACACAGAGAAAACATCTCACTTTGAACATAAAAACAGCAACTCACAACCAGTGCCAGGCTGGATTTCTTTTTTCTTTCACTTCCATCAAACTATATTGGAGATGTTCCTTGTGGGCACTCAGCACTACTGGAGCAAGGTTATCTCGTGGCCAAAGAAAGGTCACAATTCAATATTGAACGCTGCACCATCTGGAAGAGAAAGTGAACAGCAGAGCCTACTACAACAAACCCCACATAGGGTCCATCCAGCTGTGGGGACGCCCAGTGTCATTGTCCCCTGCCCAGGAGCCATGGTAGAGGAGATGACCACAAGCGAAGGTGAGCGAGGCCCCACAGCTCTTGATTTTAAAGCTGAATTCTGTGGTTGGGTAAATCTTGTTCTGATATCTGTGTAATATTGTACCTTTCTTTTGCTTATGGTGTTAAATGTTAACCTGAGGCAAAAATGTAGGTTATGGCATAATTTATTAAGAAATCAATACCATATTCCCCGGTAATGGCACAAACACTACAGCTTATAATAGCTTTACTGTAGTACTGTATTTTTTTATCATTACTTTCCAATATGATAACGCTTGTTCTAAGGTCAACAGACATCACATGGTCAGGTAAATATTTTGAAAAGAGCGAGTTGCCAGAGTGGGTGCAGCTTTACCCTGCTGCATCGTTGGGCTGAACTCACTGCAAGGTGGGATGATGCACGCTCCGAAAGCGCCCCTGCCAGAAGCGTGCTGCAGGTCCCTGTTTTCTGCCCTTAAAAGCATTACGTGATGTGGAATCTTGACGGCTTGTTGAAGGTTTTTCTGCAAAACCTCTCCTCTCAGGACTAGGTGCTAGTCCGTTACTATACCAAGGCATCTCCAGCTAAGTGCCGAACACACAACATGCAGTCCTGTATCCCCAGCACATGCACCACAAAGCGTGAACTTTAAAATTCATTCCTTTCTTTCACTGGTTGTCTCATTAGTTGCTAGGCTGTCCGTCGTGCACGATGCAAAACTATAAACCAAGGAGCTGCAAAGGCACTTGGTGCATGCAGCTGGAGCAATGAAGAATGCGCTCAATGAGATTACGCTAACTTTATATAACTTATTAAAATAAATATCAAACTTTGTTTTGCCTCATTCAATTTTTGATGTTAATTAAGTAAGCACAAGCATAAGAAAGGAAATTGGATTTGCTACTTAAGGAACTTCCAATAAAGCCATGGACGTTAGTGAGATGAGTTTCTAATAAACATTAATAAGTGTCTATATAACGAGCAGTGCTTGTCTTTAAGAACATTGGATTTTTCTCACAGGATACGGACAGCAATAAAATACATTTGCAAATATGAAGATGTATTACAGGCACATTTTTCACTACCAGTCTCAGCCAGCCCCAGATCCCAGCTTTCCGATTTTGTGACCTTGGGAACAATCCTGGGCCAAGAAATTTAAAAAACCATTTTAAAATTCATACAAACGTAATTTAGGAACAGCACCGGCTAGATGGGAACTTTAGACAAGATTTTTACAGTGAATAATGCTTTTCTTTGTCCATATCAGACAAATTTAATGTTGCTACTACATTTGACATCAATCACCCAGTCATGAGCAGCCACATCCTTGCTCAGCCGTAATGACAGCAAGGAAAGGTGTGCAGCCTGAGCAGCGCGGCTCTGCATATGGAAACCCAGCGGCAGCCAGGGCTCTGATTTCTACCTTCCCTGCTGCAGCCAGAAGAAAGCTATTAGAGCCAAGAAGGGACACGTCTCCCTCACTGTTATGCTCATTTACTGCTCCTAAGATTGGATGTTTTCTAAGAAATCCAGAGCCAGGCAAGAGCCCATTGCCAACGCACGGGATAATGTTTGGAGCAGACTTTGTGCGCCTGCTGCCCTTGCATTTGGCAGCTGGGATCAGTGACAGATGCACAAGGAGAAGAATTGTGGAGCAAGATGGTGACATTTTCACATCACCTTTGGAGTATAAAATGCCACCTTTTAAACAGAAAGGCATTACAGGGTGCTGAGGGTGTAACATTGCTGGTTAAAGTCATAAATCTGGTCTCAGTGACAACACGTAACAAAAGAGCAGAGCTAGTTTGAAAAAAAAAAAAAAAAAGAGACCTTTTTCATTAAAACAGGAAAAAAAATGCTTATAATCCCCATTTTCACTGGAAAAGGTGATTTTTTAGCATGTATTTCCATTTGAGACTGCTGCTGGTCCAGAAATGTTATTCCTGGTACCACCCCGATTAGCAGACTTCCATACAAACTGTCCTGCAGCACTCACATCCTCGCTCAGGACAAAATAAACAACTTCATTTGAGGAACACCACGCCCAAACCAGTCTCTTCCACAAGCTGTGTTTTCCTCCTCCCCAGAGGCCCATCTGCCTGGGAGGCCACATTCACTGAGCTCCAGGGATCTGGTTGGGGCTGTATGGGGTGAGGAGCGGCCTCTCTGTGCGCTCCCGTTACACAAGCAGGGAAAGGGACAGCCTCTGCACCGCCATCAAACTGAGCGGTTAGCTCTCCTCGGAGAGATCCTGCACCATTTTCTGCCCCTGCAGTGTGGGCTAATCATTACTTCACTGTTCAAATCTGCTCAGAGGCTGCTGGGATGGCCGCATACCTATATTTGGGGTTACAGCTGGTTCAGACAGTTGTCCCACCCAAAGAAAAAACCCAACGGTGGTTCACTGGGGGTGTGACTGGTAAAATTCAGCCTTAGGAAAACAAACTTCTGTGCTGCAATTACTGGTCAACCAAACACCAAATCATAAACGTTACGGTAGCAGAGACACTTCTGGCATAGATTTGCCCACTGTCATCAAAGTTACCAACTTCAAATAGGTGAATTTGTTTGCCCATAATTAATATGATGCATCTCAGCCCATTCAAAATAATAATCGCATCCCTTCCTGGTAATGAAAAGTGATTAATTTTCAATTATGGTAAGTATCCAATTTTTCACATTGCAGCACTGGTCTAAGTCACCCTATCTCTAACAGTCTAATTACAGACATTAAAAGTTCCTTATAATTATTGTAGAAAGATCAGTAAAATTAAAACTACTGGTTACTTGCTGCTGTTATTACATTTGCTCTAATGCAGCCAAAGCTTAAATTTATGTCGGAGCTGCCAGCCATTTCATCAGACTCTTTTTGTGACTTGTTTAGAACAACTGGTTTTATTTCACGGTCTCAGTAACTGTTCCAACAGGTCTATTAGTGGTTTGGCACTCTACGTTTTGTAAAGCTTTAATTAAGTGAAACAAGCTAAAAATCACTAATATGTGCCTTTAGCAAAGTAGCAACGTAATTATCTCATTTAACAGATAACTACTTGTATTTCATTTTTCAAAGCACAAAGAGGAAACTAGCTCTAAATGTCACTTTTCAGGCTCATTAAACTCACTGGGGAAATATCAAATTAGAGATTTCCACTACAAATACTATAATAAACTCTACGAGCTGATATGAACAACGTGAGTATTTGGGGAAGGGACAAGTATTAGAAAACAATCTGTTTTGCAAAATACATGTTAGTTGCATATTTACAAACATCTTTTTATTGCAGCATCAACGAAAATTTGAGTCCTTTTTGAAAGAATCCAAAACTTCAAAGGTTACAATGCACGTATTCTGTGATATAAAGAATTTTCTGTTCAATAGCCAAGTCCTTTTTTCTTACTCTCCCTAACCGTCTTTTGTTTGTTTGTTTCTTTTTGCTAAGTCACCTTTTCTAAGTCGCTCTTTCTGAACTGCCTAAGAAGTGCCTGCTGTGAGAAATTCATGCAGAAGTAAGCACGCCGTCTGGAGACATGATGTATTTGCTCTTGCATCTGATGCAGGCAGTAACACAGACACGATCACTGCCATAATCACTGCCATCTCAAACCAAATTATTTACAAGGAAACCCAATCCCCATACTGCAAACTTTTCACGCAGTAACGATGGAATAATACCATAGATGGCCACTTGTTCACTTGCACTACCAGCTTCATACTCTTGGATGCTGGTCAGGTTTCCACAAAGGAAACCTTACCCTCTACTGGCATTTATTTCAGTTTAAGCATGGTTGAATCTGCCCCACTCAAAATTGCCCCTGCTGATGACAAAACTCATACATATCATACATATGACATATATAAGTTACAGATCATATCATAATATGTGTATGACATAACGGTTACGGAAAGTCTATGAGATGTCACCAACCCAAAGATGTCAATCATCCAGAAAGAGTCAAGGCAACCTTTGGCAATGCCAGTAACAACAGCTTTACCTCCAGTTATGTATTATAACCATACCCTAGAGTGCTTCAACGCTCTTCTGCCCCAGCACCTAAATTCTGCACAGCACTTGGAATCCAAAGGCAGAAAGGAAAAAACATCCAGCTGATGGCTAATGCTCTTTGACCAATCCTACAGGAAAAAATAGCCCTCTGCTCGGTTGCCTGTCCAGCCACCCCACTTCATTCTTCACTCCTCTTTAAACACTGTGGCCCATCTTATTACCAGCACAGTCGGAGCCTGGCTGGCCCCAGAAGCCTGTGCAAGCCACTGGGACTGGCTGAATCCACTCTCCTGGAGCTGGTCTGGCAGGGCAGAATCAATGAGGTTACACCAGGGATGCATTTGGCTCGGTGCAGTGCATTCACTGGGGTATTTCTTGGAGAGAAGCCACAGGCTTCAAGAGTAAACACACAGAAATGGTACTGCGTTACAATGCATTTGTATTCTGTTGTGTTTCTTATTGTGTATTATAATATGGCTTATAAGCCAGCTGTAAATAAAGTTGAAGCAATAAAGCTTGACTGATTGATTGATGCATCACCATTTTTAGGGTCCATTGCACAAACTATTTTGATAGTTGAAGCCCATAAAGTATAATGTCTGTGCTAAAAGTGACACAATGAAGAAGATGATGCACCTGCTTCAATTTCAGCTTTGAGTCATTATTTAGAGCTGGGGGTCTAGGAGTTGCAAAATACTGCCTTTCTTGTTCCCTACTGGTTCGCCAGAAGATAAATGTCTAAAACCAAGGACCCCGGGCACACAATAATAAAAACCTTTTTAGAGTCTAGACCCTTCCACTAGTTAAAGGAAACCTATTCCCATTTTTCTGTTAGGAAAAAAAATGGGATGCGGTTTCCCAGTGGCAGAGATCAAGATTTTTATTTATATTAAAAACACAGCATTGATAAGAAGAAAACCTTTCACAGAGGGGACCAGTGGGGTGAGGGATAAATCTGACCCCGGCATACTGCAAAAGAGAGCAAGACTGGCCATTTCCCCACGGATAGACACTGTTGTAAAAGGCAAAGTGCCAGCAGAGTGGCTGCCACCTGCAGCATGGGGCAGGGGGGAGCGCAGAGACTGCATTCCTGCCGTTCTTGGGCAGAGCTTGCCACTGCCACCTGCACCTACAAAAGGTATCCCCGACTTCTGCAACCTTTATCAGCACCACAACCCTCAGGGGGAGGTGTGAAGAAGCAAAGTCAGAGGATGGTCCTCCTCTGCAGCTGGTAACTCCAATGGGGTAGAGCTTTCATACTCATTTCATTTGCTGTTTTTCTCTTTTGCCCTACACTGCAAAGAACAGCAACATTAGGACAATGCGGAGGAATATGAATGTCGTGCATCGAGTCAAGCCTGCACCTTTCAGCATCAGCAGGACCTCAGCAACGGGTGGTGCAGGGGAGGAGCGGGGGGACACCTGTCGGGACAATGGGATTGCTGTTTGGTGGGAGCTTTGCTTAGCCACAGCCTCTTGCCTCTCACAGCAGCCATTGCTAGGTGCAAGTGAGGTGGGAAGAGGAATGAAATGAAAGAGGACTGAAATCCTCTTCGTACACAGACCATAAAGAAATTAACCTTGAAATGAACCTTTCCCAAGCAAGATCATCAAATACGTTTTATTCTTTTTTTCTGTTGCATTTCTAGCATACATGTTTGTATCTGCAGAGGCTGTAGGTAGCAAGCTTTGTATTTATGGGGATGTGGCTTGGATATCAAATGACCAAATAGCGCCGAAGAAAGGTTAAAGAGTGTGACCTATTGAACACTAACCTTCAACTGCTCTTGCAGGAGATACATTTTCCCTCAAGGAAAATAACTAACCTTTGAACCTCAAACCTTCATATTTATCTTTTGCCTTCTGGCTCTTACTGACAAAGTTTCAACAGAATGGTCCTGAACAGATCAGGTTTGCTTCATCCCTCTGATCAGATTGGGGTACATCTGGCCGTATCCTGCCCTTTGTACTCGCACGGGAAAGCTAGATTCCATAATCTCTAACTGGCAACAACTCAAGACCAGATATAAGCCTTATTATTTCAGCCATCATACCAGAATGCATAAAGACTGAAGCCTCAGCAGTGCAGAAGTTAGTAGATCCACCCATAACACCACCACAAGAACTTGTATCTGTGTACATTACCTGCAGGGCTGCACCACAAAGCATTGGCAAACACCTTTTGGATCAATGATTCCTGCTTAGAAAATAAGCGTCCTGGATTAGCCTTGGACATCTGCACAGCAGCAACTATTACCCTGAAGCAATGTGCTTCTCCACTGACATTATCTCTTAATTTTTCCCCTTTGCAGATTAAACTCGCATCTATCAGACAGAGAAACTCTGTACATGATTCTTCACTTTGTTGTCACCAGAGTTGTCGCTAAAAACTTTACTTTAGAGGGATTTACACTGAGATTCTCCTTGCACCCCAGCAATAAGCCTTACTTCTTATTTCAAAAAAAAGATCGTAATACTGCTGTAAATTGTATCCATCAAAAGACTGCATCCATCCTTATTTCCCTTCTCTAATGCACTCCACGATTGCACCATGGTTTGTTGGTCCCAGCAGCATGAGCTACCATACAGCACGGTACCATCGACTCAAAAATACTGCCCACAATTCCTAGCTGTACTGCAAAATTTCCATGTTTCCTTCAGCCAGATTATGAACTGCTCCTGATATTCTCGTGGCAGCTCACAGATGCAAGCACATTTCGCCCTCTTATTTAAAGCCCAGGCTTCCCCACAAAGTCACCTTTTTTTGCTTGTTTGTTTCTGTGGGCAAATGCCCACTAAGGAGCATTCTGCTCATCTTCATGTATAGGAAACCTCATGAAGATGAGAACCTCCGGCTCCAACTTGCTGTTACCTCACTCCCTTTTTGAATTAGCCAATTAGCTAATTTTGAATTAGAGCAAAACAATAAAAAAGTAAATGCAAGCCCTCCCTCCCAGAAATAGCACCAGGCAGAGCCCATCCATTAGATGCCATAGAAGATTTCCTGTGGGTCTCAGCATCAGAAAGCTCAGGATCTCTTAGCTAAGTATCACAGCCCACACGGTATGGAAAACGCCTTACTGTTTTAAGAGTGCTACAATGCCTTATCACAATGGAGCAGATAAAAAGGAGGACTGCAGCTTTAACTTCACATCTCTGGCTTTTGTTGGCTGAAGCCAGATCCTTAGTGTTATTTTAATGCAGCGGCAAAAAACTGCATTTAATACATGATAGGCTCAAGATGCTTCTCTCTTTTTTTCCCCCCTTTTTTTTTATATCTGTGCTGAATATCCAGAGTGTAATTGAAAAAGGAAAAGGAGCTGCTTGTTTGCTGCCTGATCTAGGAATGATTAAAGGTAGAAGTTTTTCAGACATTACTGACAGAAAGGGTATAGTTAAAGCTGCTTTAAAAAAGAGAGCCTTCATAAAGAGCCAGTACTCAAACCACTATTAAAAGCATCATGCTTGTTAAAACCTGTAAAAAGGCAGGAAATCAGCGAGTGAAATGCAGCTTCTTCACCAATTACTGAAAGGAGTGTACACCTTAAAGCACTCTTTGAATTGTGCCGTAGCAGCCTCTCTGCCTCTCCCCCTGCCGCCAGCGCTGCGCACGTGTCCGTGTGTCTGGCTGCCTCAGCCCTGTGCCAGGCCATTCATTGGTACATTAGCGATGGGGGGGAGCAGAGGGGGCTGCAGTGCTGCACCAAGTTCACTTCTCGCTCGTTGTTTGCGACCCATTTACAGCTGAACGCCTCTGTGCAGAGACAGCTCTAAATGACTCTCTCCACCTCTTCACCGAGCCACTTGTTTTTGTCATTTCTTTCTCTTTTTTAAAAAATCCAAAGGAAATAATTGATAAACCGAACGCCATCCACCTTAAAGGCAAATGCATATATCCACCTGGTTAAAATTCCTCCTCTTTCTATTTTCCATCTCCCTACATCCATTTTGCTCGGCGCTGTTTAAACAATACTTCATCAAATGCAGCCCGAAGCAAATAAAAAGCACAGTAGAGTAAATAAAAAGTAAAAAAAAAAAAAAAAAAGAAAAAAAAAAGAAAAGAAAAAAAAAAATCACAGGCTGGAGGGTAAGTACTTTTATTCCTGTACTTTCATTGCCTGGGGAATTATTATTCCATTGCTGGTTTCAGGAGGGGGGAGGGAGTGGGGGGGGGGGGGTGAAAGGACAGCCATGTTATTCGCAAAATGGATTGCTCCTCTCACTGCTTTTCACTCCTCTGGGTTCTCAAGAGTCCACTGATTACAACAAAGTGTGGCCATCTATTCCGTCTTATTGACAAAGGTCCTTAATTACTGCTGCACCAGTAATACCTGCTATTAAATTCTGCTAAACAGTGGCTGCAAATTAGCCGCGGATCCCGGTAACCTTTTGTGTGTAATTACAGGCAGCGGGACTGACGCCGGGGCTGCAGCACTGACCCGAGTCACGGCGATGGGAAACCTTTGTTTATCACCTGTGGTGGGGGCCAAAATGGGAAATTAAAAGCTCTCCATCAGCGGAAGGCCTTCAGGAGCCCGGGAAAGTAACAGGAAGGCAAAAAGCAAACCGCTCTATATTTATAACCGACTTCTTCAATTGCTATTTAAACTCGCGGCTCATTAACCTGGGAGGCTGCTCCAGCACACAGCCATGCAAAGTTTAAAACGGCAAAAATTTAGCTTGTCTTTCTGAGGTGTTCTGTATTTCATCAGAGCCTTTAACCTGCATTTAAGAGCTGGTTGGATGCAATTGCTGACTACAAGCGGGAGCCAAGCCCCGCCACGCACGGACGTTTGGCATTTCTCTGTGGGAAGGTCCAAGTCCGTGTAGGCCTCGGCTTGGCCGCCATGCCTGCAGGCGTCTGGCAGAGCTCAGGCCGCCGTGGACCTTTCCCTGATGCACTGTGTCCCATCAGAGCATTGCTTCACTCCCCTACCTGCCTTTTGGATAGCAGCACCCTCACCACCACGGGGACCCACCAGTGCTTCTGCCTCTCTGCTCCTGTGCTGATCTTATGGAATGAGATTCTCAGTCTTAGGGACTAAAACCGCCTTTAGAACTAAGTAAGGGTCTACATGGGAGACAATTTCTCATCTACGGGCTTTTCAGGATCAGATGAATCAGCTTGCCAAAACCAGCATCTTCACAGAACCAGAGAATCATAGAATCATTAAGGTGGCAAAAGACCACTGAGATCCAAACCAGTCCCACCGTGCCCACTGCCCATGTTCCTCAGTGCCACATCTCCATGGCTGTGGAACACCCCCCAGCACGGTGACCCCACCACCACCTCCTTTCATTTCACACTGGGCATTTTTTTCCCCAAAACACGTCGTTCTGAAGAGAACGAGATTGCAAGGCATCTTATTTGTAAAGCGAACAGGAGATACATTGATTTTCAAAAGAATAATGCTTCCAGCTGTCCCAGTGAGTTTAGAGGATTTAAAACTTTACATCTATATTAAATTAATAGAATACAGCTGCATTTTTACTTCTAACACAACGTTGTATTACGGTATAGCATGTTAAATCCAACTATTACTACTGAGACACAAAATGATGTGAAAATAACATACTTTTCCTTAACAGCAGAATAAGGATAGCTGAGATCATACAAAGGATTTACGTCCTCGTGTCCCCAAACTACTGTTAATGCAAGTTTTCCTGACCTGCTCCCCAGCACATCTGCATTTCCTCAACACCCTGCCCCACACTGCCCTTGGAGAACAAGTCTCACGTCCTCAGAGTGAAGGTTCTGAGCATCCGTGAGTGGATATCAGATGGGCATCTGGGTGATGATGCCACAGAGAAAGGCATCAACAAACTGCAAAGTGCAGGATTCCTGCATTCATCTCGCAATCCTTACACCAGCAGCACTTCCACTTCTCCCAGCAGGTGGGAGCTTCTGCTAAGAAATTCCCACTAATTTGAGGGCCGGCCTGGGTCCTCTGGCTGCTATTCTCATCTCTCCTCTCTCAACTCCGCACAATCAAATGGCAGACTCTGAAGTTCTTTAATGCTTTATATGGGCTCATTTCTGCAAGTTACCGAACAATCAGGGTAGAGTGCATAGCACTTTGCAGTTCTGAGGCACAGATGAGGTTCCCTAAGGATTAAATTTGATTCTGTCCAGAGGTCTAGAACTAGACTCATTCCACCCCTGAAGTCCCACTTAAGCATTATTTTGAGGGCATTAGCGATATTAAGGCTAGGTATTTCTCAGTCTTTAAGGATGTAGCAGCTGAGCATTGCAGCACCATATTATAGTCGCAGAGACATAACTCCCAGCCTTTCTCCAGACAGCAGCCAAGGCCAAATGGCCAGTCTGAAAACATATACCTGATCCATCACACTGAATGGCCAAGCAGCCATTCTGGCCACGTCATATCTTTATGTGCTATCAGCAACACAGCCACCCTGCCCAAACTCTGCTCTAGCAGATAGATGCCCAGTCTGCAGGTGCTAGCTGTGGCACTTCTACTTCACGGGGGAAGGAAAGAAAAAAATAGAGGAAAAAATACCAGGTCATAATGGCAAAGCAAGGATTGAATGTTCCTACTCCAGGTCCCAGGATAGACAGGGTACGTTACACAGCCAACAGATTCACAGTTGTGGTAACATCACACCTCCAAGTATACAAATGTGTATTTCTACAGCAAGGAGACCTGTCCGTTAGGTTAACGCCTTTGAGCAGATTTTGTCTTGAGGTTGTAAGGAAAAAAAATGCATTGCTGACAATGCTTAAGCTGCTCGTGTCATAATCACTTGAAATCTTTAAGCCCAAGCTCCTTTGTACTTGTGAGAGGCTCTGCTGACCTCTCTCTATTTACTTTAGAAAATAAACTAGCTCTCTTGGATTCAGAAAAGAGTTTGAAAATGAGGTCTGGAGGTTTTAAACCCAAAAGACAAATAAAAAGAAATCATAGTTCATTAGCTTTTAGAGTAAAAAGGGTTGTTTTGTTTGGGTTTTTTTTTTCCCCATTGATTCATTTTTGGTGAGTACTTAGTATTTTATAGCATGTGGGCTTAGCAATATCCGAAATAATCTCATAGAAGTGTATTACATTTTTGCACAGCCTCGTGCAATAATGATACTGTGTAACCTGAGAATTATTACAGGAGAATGGCTTTTTAATTAACAATAGTATGTGTTACTAAGAGATGTTATAAACATAAATCAGCTGTTTTAACTCCCCTTACAACATGCACTTGGCATTAGATTCTGCTTCGGGAGAAACTCTCCATGACCCTGTACTAAGTCACTGAATAAATACTGCAGATGCCAAAGGAGCTGCCAGAAACTGAGAGATGAGACCTTCCTTAAATTACTTGTGAATATTTGCATCCTTAACAAACTTTTAATTAAAAAAGAAAAGTGGATTCCATTGTGCTACGTAATAAATACGATATAAAAAACGCATACATTCTTTTCTGACTACCTCTCAAGAGCAATGTCAAGACTTGCCAGACGACTACGTGACCTAGAAGTTTCTACAGCAGCAAATATTCATGTTGTTCCCTTGGGGGGTAGCTGCCATCCCTTTGATTTTGGACACCTACCCCAGCCGTTCTAGAGCCATAACCAAAAGGTGCATCCAGGCAGTGGTTCCTCCCATCCTGACCCACGAGCTGCACCCCAAAACTTCCTTCTTTTCCCTTTGAGCCCACTGACAGTCCGGAGATGAGCTGAGAGACAACATTTAATTTCTGGACAGTTTACAGCAAGCTAAGCTAATCACAACCTATTAAGCTCATCGTGGGGAATATTTTTAACAGAGTTGCCTTGGGTGTTTTCCATCTCTGCTGACCTCTTTTATCCTTTCATTTTAGGCATTCATTTGAAGGGATGACCTGAAGCTCACAGAGCTCCACTGGGAGATGCCTTCTGGAGCCTTTATCAGCTCAGGGTTGTAACACCCACCACCACCTTTCGCACTGACACCTCCGAGCAGCACTTGGGACTCCTCTTACGAACGCTTTATAACACACAGCTGAAACAGCAGAACTCTCAGCTGATGCTGGAGGACTGCACCAATGGCTGACAAGCAGGGCTTGCTGCAGACCTCCCATAGCAGCCATTGCTCCGCAGAGACATCGCAACAGCTCCACCTCACATCACCTTTGGGACATTCTGAGGCCACAGTTAGCTGTCCTTTTCACTGTCACCTGCCCTTTACTCAGTGCCTGAGTCAGAAACTCATCCTCTGTGAACAGCCTTTATATTAACATTTACTGAGCGCACCTTAAAACATTAAAACGCAATCACAAGTTTCCAGACCACAACAGGGGTTTGGGTGGTTGTTTTTTTCCTACTCACTTTAAAAAGCCCTGAAATCCCAGAAGACGCTGTAAAAATATGTGGAACTCCACAGCTCCGATGGCCAACACAAGCGCTTTCTAAATTGCTCGCCTATCAAAATCATATTTGGAACTGTGTTCTGTAAGTACGTGCAAAATTTACAATACAAAAGATGCAGTGTGACATCAAAAAAACAAAAAAAGAGTTACTACAACAGTTCTGAAACACCGCAATGTGGAAAAGGGGCCTCCGAGGACTATTTTCATTGCCCCTAGGACTCCTGTTGTGGAGTGCCTGAGTATGACAGTGGAAAAGCCACAATTAAATATTTAAATCACCGTAACAGTATTTTTTAAGGAAAAAGAACTTCAAGAGACCTCTTTAGAAACAGAGTGCTCCCTTGTAACATTACACATGCTGGTGAAATAATTTTAAAATAAAAGGGTAATCTGAATTTTATATTGCCCTGAACGTTATAAGCTCTGGGTGAGAACAGTAATGTTGCAGTAAAATATGAAAGTGCAATGCGTTTTCTGATTACATCAGGGTTTTCTATTTGCCACTTTAATCCTTAGAATTCAGCTGTTCCCTCTTTGGTCCTTTTACATCATCCTTAGCTAATCTGTCAAACATTTCAGACAGCCAAACCAATTTTCAGATTGTTCGGGACTTTGCCACAAGCACCGTGTTCTGTTAATAAGATTTTCATTTGGAGTGATGCCATGTCGTCCATGTTTCCTATCGTATATAAATACTGAAGTTTAATGGCTTCAGGTTTTGTTTAATGTTAACATCAACAATAAAAAAAAGGGAGGTTCTCAAACGCCAAGCCCCATAGTGAAATGCACTGGTGACAGCTATTTGCAAGGTTAATGTTGTGGAAAACAACATCCATCTTTGAAACAGTTTCATTAGCCCCATACAGCTGACCTCTCCACATAATGTTGTCAAATGTGACGTGCATCAGATTATTGGGAATATGGAGATCAATAAATATGCAACACCAGCGCTCAGAACGCTCCTGGCATCATAGCCATACAAACGCCATCTAACATCCCAAAGAGTAGCTGTCATCTGTCAAATCTACTAGCAAATAGACAGGCTTAAGGGGAAAGCTATCGGTAATGGTAAAATACAGAAGTAAAGATGAATTAGGGAGTACAAAGTCAAGGTCCTGATACATTACGGTTCCACACAAAAAACTCCAGATAAACACTTTAGACCAACGACTTGCCTTATTTGTTGTGTTCAGTGTAAACCTCTTCTGTGTGGCAATACGTCTCCCATAGCAGTTTCATGCGCCCACTTTGCCCTTTTGGAGCCACGTGCTCAGCAGTGCTGTCCCCAGCACTCCCGGTCACTCGCCAACCTGTGGTCCCACAGCTCTGGTCCCCTCCATGTACAGCATCCCAGGTTTGCCAGAAAAGCCTCTGGAGAAGTTGTTAAGGAACTTGGATGGATGCAGTATCTTCCACAGAGGTCAGCATTTCATGATGATAAAAACCATGAAGAAAAATATATTAATATTGCTTATTAATTTCAAATAAATTCTATTGGCGTAGGCTAAAAAAAGGATGCAACTCACCAGCAGACAGAGAAATCAATGTGTTTCTTATCATCTGTGTGCTTTGCTTTCAGGTCCCACGAGCTTAGGGTACAGAGCAGTGGTAAATAACAGAATTAGAGAGAGGTTTGGTAACTGATCTCAAAGGGGAGAAAGAGCACCCAGGAACTCGCATGCCTGAGCTCTCGTTAATTGCAGCACATGAGGGAAATGAAGCTCCCTCCTACCTGCTCTTTGACTGTAAACATTTGGTAAGGGAAGATACCTGGCATTTGTCTTCTGTTTTGTACGTATCACATTGTTCTTGTCATCATTTCCTAAATAATTAGCAATAATCCTCAGCTCGTCGGAAGCGCTGGCATGGCTGCCACAGTGGTGGAATTTTGCAATAAATCGGAAGTTCCAATCAATCCCTGAATGAGGGCTGAAAACTCCCCCAAAACTCACAGTGCTTAATGCCGAGATGGACACACCTGCAAACAGCTCCTTCTGAGCTAAATGCGTACGCTGAAGTGTTACCTTCTTACTCGAGGACATGCTGTCCAATTAAAGAGATAACAAATTGGGTTGTTTTGTTTTGTTTTTTTTTATTTATTTATTTCCTTATATGTTTTTAAAAACAACACTCACGCTGTGGAAGAAGAGAACAAACAGAAAGCAAAAAGGTACTTTTGAAGTATACAGTTATAAGGTGCTTGGCTGATAATTTGCAACCTTGGTACACAACATACCTTTTAGCAAGGCTATTTATTTCTCAGGGAGAATGCTACAGTACTTACGATAAAGGCCTCTGTTGGACCTCTTCATCAATAGCAAACCTTTAAGCACAGCACATTTCATAAATAGGAGTTCCACTAACACAGACTTCAAAAGGATAGAACCTGATAATTCAAAAATAGAGCTATATTAAGTGTTCCAACAGTCCATCCATAAAAGCAGCCTCCAAACGCCTCCTCTGTGCAGCATGACAGTCTATTAGAATAATAGCAGGGGAAAGCATAATTACAAGTAATCATTGGCTGGAAAGGAGCTAGTTGTTTTTGTAGAGTAAAATGCCTTACTGAACCCAGCAGAAAATGCAGCGCTGGTTCTAGCAGGGAGGGCAAGTAGCCACAGAAAATAATCAGAGCACGCTTCTTGAGCGATCCAGCTTTACTTTTTAAGCCCTTTTGTTAGTCTTGATATATTCCCAGTGAATCACACTTAGTTTGCTGCCACTTCTTAAGTTTAGTTCCCTTATTATTGCTGTTGGCCAAGCAGCGCCTTTCCTCCTGCTGGAATTTCAGCTTACTTTGGTGAGATATGTGACTTAGTGACTTTGTTCTTGCCAGTGTGAGTTACCTCAAAACATTCTAAGATGAAACATCTTCCACCAGCCATGATTTTTTAACCTACATAAGATTGTCTACTGCTGACTGTAAAGGTGGTGGTACAAGAAAGTTCACAAGGGATTCATAGAATCACAAGATTCTATGAATTCACAATCATTCACTAAGATTCACAATCATTAAGGCTGGAAAAGACCACTAAGATCTTCAAGTCCGACCCTCAGCCCATCAACGTTCTCCCACAATTCCCATACATGTAGAACCTGGCTAACTTGTCTCCAAAAGCAAAGAATAGCACAACAGTGAATCGCATTTCTATTTGTAACTGAGCTCCAAAAAAAAAAAAAAAACCAGTTCTGAGAGCTTTGTTCCTTTTTTTTCCTTCATTCCCACCCCTTTTATGCCCCCCAGCCTTACAAAGGTATCAACCTTTATGCTCTGCCATTAAGACATTTGGTGATTTGCTGCTGACTTCAGCCAAAGTAGGGTTGTGAGTTCTAGTCCTACATACTATCCATATGGATCCATTTCTGGATATTCTTGTTAGAGTTGTATCTCTTGATAACCTATGTATTGCAGCAGCCTGTTGCACCGCGTTTTGGGACATCACAGAGTAGGTGGCTGAGGAATACAGAGTGTTATTTCGGAGCTATTTCCCTCGGCTTTCCTGCCATTGCAAAAAATTAACAATTTCCCCTCATAGGAAAAACACTCTGGGTCAGATAAAGCACAAGAACATGCTTGGGCCAATTAAGCAATTATAATTATACCGTCAACTGCCAATCATTTTATTTATTGTGCTATTCCAGGTACAGGAGCAGCACCTCTCTTGTAGTCATCGTGTAGAAATCACCTCTGCAGACCAGCCTGTATTCCCTTCCTCTTATGATAACGCTTTCAAGTTGAAAACTGCTTTTTGTGAGGACAGTCCCATTATAAAGTGATATGCTTCATCACAGCCAGCACATTGAAACCAAAAAGTTTCAATGTTCATTACATTACCTAGTCTTAACAACAGAATACAAACCAATTTTAATCAATATGTAGTAATAAATAAATATTAAGGGACTGCACCACTGATGTACAGGTAGCCTAATTAAAGTAACAGCATTTGCTGCACTTACATACCTTAATTTTCCCTACAAAATCCTTATTGAACCACTACTTTAAAAAAAAAAATTGCATTTGCAATTAGAAACACTGAAGTTACATTATCGATTTTCTGCTAAAAACCTTTTTAGTAAACAAGCACAAACTACATTCATTAAATGTAAGTGCTTGGAGCTATGGTGTGAAATTCAATTCAGCCATTATCATGAATTACACTGATTATTGCTGTAATTATTTTCTCTTGGATACAACTGCATTTCTGTTCCTTGCTAGTTGTGTTGGACATATAACCATGTTCATTTTATAGCTAATAATACTGAACTGTAGTTTCAGCAATTACTATCACTTATACAAATCATTAAGTTAAGCTATGGGTACCTAGTAAAATAAAAAAAAAAGTAAGTAAAAGATCCTCTTTTTTTTTTTTTTTTTTTACCTCTGAAATAACTAATGGCATTGGCAACAGGGGAAAATTGCTGATGTTAAATGATTTACATTAGAAAAAGTGATCACCTGTGATCCACTTTCAGTGATATTTTGGTTGCAGTGAACTCACAACCATCAATTAAAAACCTGCCAGATAACTGTATGATTGCCTTTACCACACAGGCTAAGGAAATAATACTTTTCAAAGTTTATCCGATACGAGAAGAAACATTTCTCCCAGGGGCCATTTGAAACCGCCTGTTTCCCAAACCATATCAAAAACGGCAACCCCCCCCCCCCAAAAAATACTTTTCAATCAGAGACCCTTCTCCAAAGCCAGTGACTACAGTCGAGAAGCTGTACTGACAGCAACCACAGAATCACAGAGCCATAGGGGTTGGGAGGGACCTCTGGAGATCATCAAGTCCAACACTCAGTGGTTACTGCCCTTCAGCCCAATGGACGCCCAAATCTCCCAGTATCTTAGGCCAAATCCATAAGGGTCACTTTCAAGCGTTGCTTGAATAAGAAGGTCAGATTTTTTTGGAAGGTAGTTATTCCTAGAATAGACAACGCAATAAAAGTGATGTTCTTGAAAAGCAGTTATTGCTGGAATAGAGACTAAGAGCAACCGGTGAATAAGACTACAAACCTGTAAGAAAAGAGATCTTGTTCAGCTCACGGTATCACAGCCAAACCGTGTTTGACAGATTCTCCTGGAAGACCAAATGCTGCTACAGAGAAAAGAGAGGTTGCACATACCCATGCTGATGTTCTGTGCTCTCTGCTACAAGCCCCTGCACCCAGGCATGATGGGTTTGTTATAATTTGCTCAAGAGTTGCAAAAAGCATCATGGATGTACACTGCCTCAGACAGCACTCACCAGGCTGTTTGCAAGCCACACGCACGTAGGAAAAAAAACACAGCAAAAAATCCCAGGCAGCTTTGGAGGGTCAGAGGACAGTGTGCATTTGGTCACATGCAAGAGTGGGATACGAACCTAAGTTTGGCATAAATGTTATGGTCTAATGAGTCTTCTACATAAACTGCTCCCAAAAAAACTTGGATTAATAAGGGAAAACAAATAGATATGAAAAGAAAAATCAACACTTTTTAATACTGGATCTAAAATTCAAGTTAATTGCAGCATGCACTTCTCCTCAAGCTAAGCCCAGCCAAGAAAGGAGCTGTGCTTACCCATGTACCTCTAAGCAAATCTCTGCCCAAGTGCTGCTGTCCTCAGGCTCCAACATTCTTACACCATTTGATGCTGGTGAAGGCTATGAGTTGGAGGCACTTTTAGCAAAGGAAGCATTTACGCAATGCTAGCCCTGGCATCATCATTCAGAGTATTTTTTCTGTCCTTACCTTTCTCGTAGGAAATCCTGCTCAGAGCTGACTTTACAAACATCTCTTTAAATGGAAACTTCATGACAATTAAGATCATTGGACAATTAAGATCATCAACCTAAAACAAACATGGAATAAAGTCTTACTACAGGCACCAGTCCTGCATTAACAAATTTCTGTGGCACTGTTGCATGTGTTGTGATGTATGTATCAACAGGCACGTTATTATGTAATACCCAAATTATGTCTCCTCCTTTTTTCTCAATAACCAAAGCCAAAGAATGGTATAAGCCAATAAAATACTTGCAGTCCCACTTTATTATGTGTAAAATTAGAAAGCACTGAATTAATAGCAAGGAAATCCTACCTGAAATGTAAGCATTAAATACACAAGAAGACAATGGATATTGCCAGATATCTTCTTCATATAGGAATCTCCTCTGGCCACTTTGAAACCATGTAACATAACCTTCAAAGCAGAGAAGAGTTGTTGTATAAGTTCTGCTCAGCTGACCATGAATACTAATTGCAGGAAGAACAATCTTCCCAGCCCCGAGGGCATGAGCTCACCAACAGGCACAGCAGTTTCATAAAGCTGCTGTACACAATGGAGCGCGGTGCCAGCCAGGAGTGTAAAACAACCTTCCCAAAACCCAATGCCTCCAAACCTTTAACAAAATTATATACATATATATATATATATATACACACATAAATAAATAGAACAGTCTGATTTCTTCCTTGACAGGAAGAGAGCATTGAAAACAACTTTGGCTCCAGCAGCAGAGTCCCAGCTGGGGTGTGCTGACAAAACACACTATAAGAATCACTAAAATGGCACCAAAAAAAAAGTAAAGCCTTGATGCAATCTCACTCAGGTTTCCAGCATCAGACTAAGCAGGACTGGACAGAACGACAGAATCACAAAATGGTAAAGGTTGGAATTGACCCCTAAGATCATGAAGCCCAAATCCAATCCACCCCCACTGCCCACATCCATCAGTGCCACAACTCTGCTGCTCTGGAACACCTCCAGGGACAGTGACCCCACCACTCCCTGGGCAGATGTGCCACTGCATCATCGTTCTTTCAGAGAAGACATTTTTTTCCAATATCCAACTCGAACTGCCCATGGTGCAATTTGGTCCATGTTGCTCCCTTAGTGGCATGTGAAACCCTCCTTGTTTGGAACCCGCTCCACGGGTGCTTTTTTTTTTTATAGGTTTTCTGCGCCAACGGCAGAAATTGATGTTCTCTGCTTGGTAATCCAAGTGCAAACACTCTCCCTTTCAACTTGCCAGATAATCTGTTTGGCAGCTCCATCACACACCTGGAAGTCAACAGACGTCACCATAGCAAATCCTTCCCACCCTTTGAGAGCTTCACATGCTTTACACAGGCAGCACAGGACAGACGTAAAATCCATTCCCCGTGACAACACGGGCAGCTCAGACTCTGGGGTTTGGGTGAGGGGAGGAAGATGAATCGACTTTCAAACTATGGTTCTGCCTCCACATCATAAAATCTTGGAATCTTTCTTCATGAGGGGACAGAGGAGCACCTCAGGGGCACTGCTGTGTCCTCCTTCAAGCATCTACTGCTTGCTGGAGCTGCTGCAGTAGACTGTGATGAGGGATATGTGGACCTGAGGCAGGCAGCATTCATCTTTCTTTCTTACAGATGATTCAGATACATTCAGTTCTGCCTTGAGATGGGAAATGAGCTCAATGAGCTATTTTCTATAGCTCCATTAATTTGAAAATGCCAGATGGAAGACAGTTTTAAAAGGCTTGATGTTCAAAGAGAGAGTTGCTATCACTGTTTCCAAGTCAGAAACTTCTCTCAAGTCCAGTATGAGAAACTGAAAACACAAAATCACTTTTGGAACATGTGAAACACTTCTGCAGCTTCCTAATATGTCCAGTAATAATCTTGTTGATATCAGTTCTGCGATGACTATCAGCCAATGCAGAGCTGCATTACTATAAGGAGAAATAAAAGGAAGGCTCCACTTCCAGGTCAGGGGATAAATATAGAGAAGTTAAAATAACTGGAGCTACGCCTGTATAGTCAGTCCGTAGTTTTTCTAAAGCAACACTTGTTCTCTGGACCTTGTTTTCTACCATAGTTTGGGGCAGAGGGAATCTGCCCACTCTAAGCCTGCCAAAAGCAAGAGCAAACCAGAGACCAGTTCAAAAGAATGGGAAACCCAATTCGAGAACGAAATGGCCCAGGATGGGTTGATTCCCCTAACGAAACATGCAGCTGCCCATGGAAATCATATGCACGGAGGACAGGGGGGATAATACTGTTAGCTTAACCTGCCCAAACACAGCCTTGTAGAACTTTGCTTTTTACTTGTTATTAAGAGAAATTGCAGCTGAGCTTTTCCCTCTGTCCTTGTAGTACTTGGATCTGTACAACAGAGGTACTTAAAATGACATTTATACGACTGCTAGCAATGGTTGATCAGTTAGTGTGACACAGTGCAGATAAAAGCTCCAATTAGGCCTTAACCGTTTACTTAATAGAAAGACCTGTTAAGAACAAGAAGGATTGCCTGTTAGCAGAAGAACAGAACTTCTTCACGTGGCAGATTATCATTATTCTTTAGATTCTCACATAAACAAGGCTGAAACGCAATTACATTCTCCACAAGGACCCAAATGCTTTTAACCTTTCCAAGGTAAAAAAAAGAAAACAAAAATGCTGAGTCTGCTGTTGAGTTAGGCCCAACCAGCGTTTTTAAGTTTTTGTTTCATTTTAATAATGGTTTAGTCTGTTTCACAGCCTGTGGCCTCTTCAAACCTGTTACTTTTAGAGATATAGCAGATGCTTCCTAAATGGAAAGGAAATTGTAATGATGCAAATCCCTATTCACTCAATTTTCCAAATAGGTTTGAGCACTACAAGCTGTATAGGGGCAGGTGGGGTAGTGTTACTGACAGCCAAAAAAGGTAAACTTGAATACAAATAGACGAATCGAGCACACATGCTCGTTTGGAAGTTTGTAGTCAGCTCCCAGTCTGCACCCGAGAAAATAACCTATTATATCACCGAGTGTCCTTCTCAGCATCAGAAAGCTGGAAATTAACTTAATTGCTGAACTGCACCTAAAATCAGCTGCTTCGAACGTTACGGTTTGGCTTTTAGTCTCATCAAAATTCCAAATATGTTAAAATTCTAATTTGCAAATGTGCTAAATTAACACTCTGAAACCACAATATTTAACCTGTTGGCTAATCTGATGTCAAGTGAAAACAAGTCAAACAACATGGAAGCCATATGCCACACTAAGAGCCACGGCAATTACCTAAAAATCTTTACTGTGAGGAGCTCTGAAGTTGGGTTTCATTACAAGCCCTATTAGGTCCGTTCTCCTCCTCCTCCCAGAAATTCACACAGATTATTCTGAATAAAAGGGAAGTCTCTTTATTCGGGAGTTCGCTGAAGGAAGCCTTAACTTAAGGCTTTTGACAAACTCTTATAAACCTTCTCAGAAGAGGCTTATATCAGAGCTGAGAGGCAAAATATTGCCATAGATTAGAATGGAATCTGCACAGACCAAGCTCAGAGAAATATCAGAGGAACACAGAAAGCAGATGAATAGGCTGCATGGCCACAGTGACAGCAGTGTTGACAAATGCCAGGCACAGGCAGAGCTACTGGAACTCATACATAGAATTCTCTGTAATTGCTGCATACCTGACACTGAATGACCTGTGTTACAAAAATTAATAAATCCAGGGAACGTACAAACAAGAGAGGTGCAAAAAAACAATCGTGTAGAAAATCTCTACTCTGCTCTGTGGAATTTGAGGTTTGCATTTGCAAATCGCTGGCTTGCCTGGTAGCAGTACGCTACAGAAAGGCTGCACAGGAAATACTGGCATTGAACAAACAAATGTAAGGTCAATGTTTGTAACGCTCTGAAGGTTCCTAATCTCTGGATCTCAGCGTAGATTTAGCAGATACTCAACACACCAAAATGTGCTTCAGAAGTTACTAACCTTAAGCCTACTGGCTCAATGTTGAGCCCTCAGTCTGCTGGGACTGAAAAATAACACGTATTTCACGGTCATCAAAGGGTCACTGCTGGGTGTGCAGCTCTTCCTTGCCGTCCTGTTGGCCTACGAAGGAAAAAAAGAACAGTGAAGGCATAATTTGTTCTTAATGTGACCATGGAATTGGATTATTGGTGTGTGCAAGCCATGGCCATTAAAAAAATAGAGCAGGCAAATCTGTGGGTTTAACAGAAATAGTGCAGTGTCTACACCAGCTGCTCAAAACAGAGGGTACGTTTCACTCAGTAATGAAGAAAAACTACTTATCATCAAATGCTTCAGTATTGGCATCTTAAACGTCTAAGAGAGATCATTCCTGAAACAGAACTTGTATTTAGCATTTTGTAGTTTCCAAGGTGGATACAAGCGGTAACCAAATAAGTAAGCGAAGAAAATATAAACATTTACCTTACCAGTTAGAAGCAGGTGGAATCCCAGTGCTCTGGAAGTGTACCAAATACCACCACTGTATAGCCAACAATAGCTTTGTAGGCAATCTTATTTTTACTTCAAACATTCTGGATGTGAAAGAGCAACAAAAAGAATGTCTAATACATAGATGTCACCACTCTATGGCTTTATTCAGGTTGGATATTAGGAAAAATTTCTCCCCTGAAAGAGTGGTGACAGTGGCACAGCTGCCCAGGGAGCAATGGGGTCACTGTCTGTGGAGTTGTTCCAGAACAGTGGGGATGTGGCACTGAGGGACTTGGGCAGTGGGGGGCTGCAGCAACTGATGTGAAGGGTGAAAACACCCCATCGTGAAACATGACACCAGCCTAATGGTTATAAATGTGTTTTCTAGAAGGCGAAGAGGGGAAAGGGCTTGAGAAAAGCCTCCGTTCTATTGGATGTGAGAGCTTTTGTCTTTTTAAAGCAGCTTCTTATTTTAAGCATCTCTGTATCTCCCCAGATCAAGACCAATGTGTTCAGAAGCACTGTCTAAAACAGCATGATTCATTTCTTATGCCAAAATCAACAGCAGCGTTTTGCGAGTGGTGGCCAAATAAAACAAGGCAAGGATTAAATCAATTTAACACCTCCTAGGATTTCTACCAAGTGTTCCTAGAATGAAGCATGGGTTTGTTTTCCTGATGCTTTCATTGCCTGCTTCATTATTGTTCTCTCTTTAATTTCATCCTGTGTCTTCCTGGCTTGAGAATGCTCAGTGTGAAGGAAGACAGCTGAGTAGACAGCCAAGAAAGCAAAGTACAATCAGAGAAACAGCAGACCAGGTCTCTACAGAAAGCAAAGCTTTGCTCCTCCTGCTGCAGAGCTCCTGGCTTGGTTCATCAGCACAGCACCTGCACTGCTCATACAACCACACTGAGTACCAGCATCCACTAACCCAACACCAAACCCCTTCAACCCTATTGGATAGCTGCCAAGCTCAAGCAAGGCAGCATTTCCAGGTGCCACGAACGTGTGGCAGAGTTTACTTACAAAGTAGATAAAGTCAGGCTTCCCGCTGCTGTTTAAAGCTGTCTTGGCTGGGGTGAAGCCATCTATCCACACAGGGGAACATATAGGGAAGACCCACACTAAATAATGCATCTTTCATAAGCCTTTTAATTGATTTTTTTAAGGTTGGAAATGAACTCTAAGATCATCAAACTCAACTTCAACCCACCCCCACCATGCCCACTGCCACATCCCTGAACAGCTCTGAACATCTCCAGCAACTACCAGGACAACTGTAACATTAGCTCCCAACATAGGAATTACAAAATATTCTCTCCTGACATATTTTATTGTCCCTATAAAATTAGCTGGAAGGATTTTACTCAGTAGTTAGTGACTTCCTAAGACATTAAGAAACAAAGGAGCGAGTCTTTAGCATGAACGCACCCACAGCATCACCGTGTCATCAGGGGAAATGGAACAATTACATGAACTGATGAACTGAAATAGGAGCCAACGTACAGTAAAAGCATACTGAAACTGCTACAAGAATGAGGAGTTGCTCCAGCCTGGAGACACAGCTCAATTTCTTGCTGTACGTCCTCAGTGTAGAGGCGTGCTGAGAGTTGACTTAGATCCCTAAGCAGAATATGAAGCTCTCCAGGAGGAGGCTTCGGTGAATCGTGGTCATACACAGACTGACTAGCAGACTGGGACATGAGAGAAGCTTTTCTTCCTTTCTTCCCAGCTCAATCAAATCGCCCTCAAGGCAGAAGTCTCTGCTTGGAAAGGAATGTTATATGCAAGCCCATGCTGCAGGTAGTGCATTCACAATGAGATGTAAAGTGACATCCATCTTGATTTAATGCCGCTCAAGAGCCATCAGGATTCTGAGCAGCACTTGGACACAATCCAAAGGCGATGATTGTGCATCGCTGGCCTTAGAAACATGTCTCAGGACCACGGTTCTCTCCTTTCCACCAGTAAGTAAAATATATCCCAGGGTTTCTTTTGTTATACAGCAATCAGGTTCTCCAAATCCATTTGCTGACTGCAGCGCATCTCGTTTCCCAGCTTCTTTCTCTTCCTATTCAATCCTAACAGGTGCATCCTGGTCAAAAATCAAACATTCAAACGAGAGAGGTTTCAGAGAGAAGCAAAAATTGCAGGGAATGCCAAAGACAAAAGAGGGTCAGGCCTCTTACTCCCATCTTAGTGTGAACATGACAGATGAGAGAAGAATATGACGCATAGTGCTTCGCTGAACTTCTTTCCACAAGTAATATTCGGATCAGACTAACTCAGGAACATCTTATCATTAATTTCTTTCTTTCAAGACCTTTGTCTGGCTTTTAAATATATATATAATGTATATAAATATATATATATGTGGGAGAGTTTCAAGGCACGTTCAGTTTAATGGATCTGGCCATGGAGTATAACAGCTGGACTCCGAACTTCTTCTGTGTTAAACATCTCCAATAATTGTGTAGGAGCAGGTAAAGGGAAGCCCAGGTTTGTGTGCATCTAAGCCTGAGTGCACATGAACCCTCCTCTCTTCTTAGTCTTCAACCGCTAGAGAAAATCTTCAAAATGGGCCACAGCCACAGTGCAATCAGACAGACAGACTGTCTGCAGCAAAGCGATTTAATTTGGTCCTGTTGCCCCTTCTGAAAAATGATGTCGACAGAAGATAAGGAGACAGAGAGTTTAAAATTGTTCCATCAGAACCAGTTGCCTGTTAGGAAGCTTATTCGAGGCAATTCAAAATTGCTCCGTTTTTTACAAGGTGATTGCCCATCAGGAAGACTGTTTGTAACTGAAGTAAAGGCTAAAATGGTTTACATGGCAGGGAGAGGCACTCTGGATTTGTACATATTCTGTGCAGCAGACCCTTCTGTGCATATTTCCCTTATTTGGTTTTGCTGTGTTTCTTCTGGCTACTGCTGAAGCTTTTTTTCTTCCTGAGAGTCTGTTTATTAGTTGAAAATAACAAGGGCTCTTTCATTTTTGTTTTCCAAGGAAGCAATTCAAATCATCTCAGAAAATTATTTTCCTATATAATAGGAAAATATCCTATATGCTATGTAATAAGGCAAGACCAAACCTTGCCATTCATAGATGAGCCGAGCAGGATTTACTGGGGGAGAATAAGAGACAGATACGGCTCTCTCAGTAGACCTGAGATAATCTGTTGGCATACCCTATATATGCCAGTACGTAGTTATGTGCTGATACACCAGTATCAGGGAAGCAATGCAAATTGGAAGGTTCTGAGCCTGACCGGTCAAGGTCTCTAACTCTCTTCCACCAATAGCTGGAGGAGGGCTGTGAGCACCAGCCA
This sequence comes from Alectoris magna, assembly GCA_030625065.1. NCBI lineage: Eukaryota > Metazoa > Chordata > Aves > Galliformes > Phasianidae > Alectoris > Alectoris magna. The sequence continues at coordinate 19,533,149 of CM060566.1, read as the reverse complement.
GCAGAGCCCTCGGGAGCATCAGGAACCAGCCAAACAAAATACCTATATAATAGATATCTATATAATATCTGGGGGAAACCAGAAGTCAGGAATAGGGCTGGACCCTGCCAACACATCACTGCATTGCTGCTCACAGTGACTTGTCGAAAGATGCAAAAACGTTCTCGTGCACCAGCTCTTCCTCCAGAAAAAAAATATCTCTAAGATAACCAGCTCAAGAAAAGGCATTACAAGACAACTTCACCCGCATGCACACAGAACAGAAGGCACAGCACCATCTCTGTTGCCTTATGAAAAGTAGCACAGAAACATATTTGCACATAAACAAATGACCTCTGCAGAACACACCGTGTGTTCTAACCCCACTGGCTGAAAACGCAAAGGTCTGTCCTGTTCTGTGGAGCTGAACTTCTTCAACTTCTAGGGGGCACAATCTGTGCTCAAAACAAATAGCGGCCAGAATCATTTCTGATTCAATGCTCGTTAGCCATTCAGGACTGTATGGCTTACCCAGATATATTTTATTGTGTAATGTAATAAAATTGTCTACATTGGATGTTAGTACAAAATAAAATTGCTCTTAAGAGAAGATTTATTTTATGAAGTTAGTCCACAAAAACTGAATAAGACATGAGACACTGGATAGAACATTCAGATCCAGACCAGTTGCAGATCTGTAATTCAGTTTGTGAGTTGATCATAGACATCCGTTAAGGGGTTGATCTATGTATGGTTGGGTTATCAGCATGCAGGCAACCTCGAAAGACACCATCGTACACACTGGCCCTTGAAGACAAATTCTTAATATAAGGGAGAACCCTAGGTAAATGGTGTTGCTGCGAATGACTCACAAAAGAAACAGGTTTGCTTTTAACAACCAGTGCTAAAATGATGCCTAAAGCAGCACTGACCCAGAGAACACCTATTCAAGACTTCAGAACAGAGGCCAGCCCTGCTCTGATTTAGGGCAGCCCTGTGGCTTAAAGCCACACTGGGGCCATTCTCCCTCAGCAACACAGTGAGCAGAAATGACATCATTCCCAGTCACCACTCCAAGCTGACCACAGTGAGCATGACGTACTTTCTTTCTCCTCCTCATCTCTCTCAACCCTGAAGTCCCTGAGCAATTCCCATCTCTGCCAAAAGGCTGAGTGCTGAATGCTGCTTTGTGATTGAGCACAAAGCAATGCCAGAATGAGGGAAGTGCAAAGGTGATGCTCACAGGCTCATGGAAAAGCACGATATTAGATCACTAGGTCTGCCCTTTTTTAGAAGGCAACATGGAATCGTGCACAGCAAACTCTTTGTTGAGCCTGCTAATTTGTGTTTCACAAAGGCCTGCTGCAGGAATCTGAAATCTATCAGCTGCATCCATGCTTGGAAGGTGAGCATGGTTAGCTGCTGGAGCACCCGACAAAAGGATGCAGTGGGTTCCCCGGCTCATGGCATTCCAAACCACATCGGAATGCCTCTGAAAGACCGGCATTAACCAAACATAAATCATCTGGCTTAATTCAAAACAGCACAAAGTTCCACATAGTTCTGTATGCTACACAGGATGACCTCACCAAGACAACCCCATTCTGCACCTTACTCCACAAATACCACCAGCGTGTCCTACAACAAAGTCTACCACGAGCCAGTGCAATGTCACTGCTCAAAACATCATGGTGGAACGTCCTGGATTCTGATCCTGCACCTCATCAGGTCAATGGGCGCTTCTGCCATTGAATTCAACGTGAGCAGAAATGACACTAAGATTTTTCGTTCAGATGTCAGCTATTAATTTGGGTGATGGTTATTTGATTCCAAGGAAAGTCGGTGGAGTCAAGTTAAAAAGACAAGGATAAGTTCATATATTCTCAAACTGGGAGACACCGCAACTCCCTGATAACCTAAATTAGATTGAGCTAGAGCTATCTCTAATTAGGATCTTCCACTACGAACAAGGAAAGAGAACAAAGTGAATTAGCAAAGGAAACAGTACATACATTGGCTCAAAACAATAACCAGAAATGTTAGCTTCCACGTCAGATGCCATGTATGAAGAGAAAAATGCTTTCCTTATTTTACTAAGGAAACTCTGAAACTATTCAGAATTGAAGAGATTCCCTAGAAATGCTGGTGATATTTATTAACTAATTAGCTAAATGACCTTTGCATCATTTTTATACACAGTTTTCTTTCATAAATATTTCATGAATTACATGTAATTATTAGTAACATCAACTTTAGCAAATTAATTACTGCCAATTCCTATTAATAAAATGCATCTTGTAATAAATAATGTTAGTTTATTACAGAGTATTGGTCTCAGAGGTATTCACATCTGTCAGTTGCCTTCTACTTCAGGCTAAAAGAAAGGTAATCAAATAACTGTAATTATCGTACTAAATATATCACCGTTTGTTTAAAATGTCAATGGGAATGGATAAAGACATTTGTAACAATCCGAACTGAATATCCTAATCTGCACTGGTGTAAGTGCATATGACAAAGAGCCACACTGCCATCAGGATAACGGCGGACGTCTGGGGCAACATAGACAGAAATGTCAACAAATGGTTACTTCCCTGATTTACTAACAGGTTTCTGCCTACTGGCCATTGGCTTAGAGTTATGTCAACCTAATGAGGAGCAACGAGTTTAATCTGATGGCTCCTAATTAGCCCCTGTGAAAGGGGTGTTGGAGTTAGTCCAGTTTCAGGAGACAATCATAGAATCATTAGAACGGATTGGGTTGAAAAGGACCACAATGATCATCTCGTTTCAACCCCCCTGCTATGTGCAGGGTCACCAACCACCAGATCAGGCTGCCCAGAACCACAAGTGTCCCTTTGTGCAATGCCCGAAGCCACTACGGGCGTCATCCTCTCTTCAAAACAGACTCCAAAGCTGTCGGACCACGCACTGCAGCAAGGCAAAATCCAGCAAAGTCCACCTTGCGCCTGCCTTCCAGACAACTCCAAGACGTTTGCAACCTGCTGGTTTCCCAGAGGACCAAGATCACGTTATGGGCATACCAGAAATATAAAATCTAATTCACAGAATGCATTCTGAAATACGCTGCAATCTATAATGTTCTCAAGAAGAGTAAGAAATTATTTCCTACTTGTGTTGCACCATGACCCAAGTCAATCCCTCATAAGAGTTACACACCCAACTAGATGGCTTGGGTGCGCGCCCACAGTGGGCTCAGTGGCCATGGTGAGCTCTCGTTCCAATATTCATAGCAGCCCTAGCATGAGGCTCAGACTGCACAGCTCAGCTCATCCTGGAGCAGTGCTGCTGTTTGGGGCGGACCCTGCTGCAGGCAGCTGCTCCTCACATCACATCTGGCAGGAACGAGGAGCAATCACTCTGGCTGTCTGCTCACTGTTTCCTCACAAGAACAGCAAACAATTCTCCAGCGCAGTCCTGCTCCAAATGCTGTTCTTACGTATCTGAATACCTAAATGCTGACAAGCAGGGCAAGCTTACCTTGGTGATGCCTGTCAACACAAACCACAAACTACTGATTTTTTTCTGTCTTTTAAACTGAAGCTTCCCAACAAGTTATCATCCGAGACGGTGTGAGCATACATATTCACAATTGATGTCACCTGGGGATTCCATTCACTACTCCGTTTTCTTCCCTCCCTTGATTAGATACAGAAATTCCTGGAGAAAATAAAAGTTTGACCAAAATGCAGACAAAAATGGAATTCCCAAACACAAAAACTCAGAAAAACTGGTGTTCGAAAAACAGCAAATCAGGTTCTTTAGCAACCCCAACTCAACTCACCTTTACTCCTTTTCCTCTGCCCTGCTACATCACAGTGCCTACGTGCACAGCATCCCCTCACCATCATGCGGTTACTGGGATATATGCTTTCATCTGCAGTCAGCTAAACGACAGCTACGGCAATGACCGTGCTGTAATCCTTCAGACTTCCTGTGGTGGGAAATGCTAAGCAGAGAAAGCTGCAAAGACAACCTCAGAATGTCCAAATTCTTTGGATTGGCCTTCAGGCACTTATGAACTTCCAGAAGGATCCCTGCAATGACAGCTGCCCCACGGGCATCCCATGGAGTCCTGCACTTCCAAGGAGTCTCCACTCTCTCCACTAGACACACTTTCTATTGTAGAAGAAAGCTTCCTAGTTTTGAGAAGATGAAAGAAAGCAAAGCACCAGTTGAACACAGGTACCCCATAACATATTCAGCAATTGAAAAATAGGTTGCATTCTTCAGAAACAGCGCTCACAGTTAAGCACCTTAAGCAAAAAGAAGGTGCACGTTTTCTCACGGTGTTACTTCTGAGGCAGAACAGGAAGAGCAATCCTGTGGCACGCCTCCACTTGAGCTTCTCAACCTCTGAGCAGCAGTAAATGGGCAAAGTCTGTGAAATCTCATTTTGTATTTTGAAACATTTCTCATGGAATCTCTGTATTCGTAAGGCTGTGGTTTCCCCAGCTGTTGAAGTGCAATAGACCCTTAATTAATACATTCCCTGATTTCCCAACAAAGCTGTGGAGGAGTTTTTACTCACCGTGTGACATCCACAAAATACAACCAGCGGGCAGCACGTGCCCTGCTTAGCAGGGATGTGGACTCGCACTGAGCTCCAGCAATGTGGATGTACCCAGTCACAGCCAGCCAGTCATCCATCTCATGGAGAAGCTGTGGGTGCCCCATCCCTGGAGCTGCTCATGGCCAGGTTGTACGGCACCCTGGGTAGCCTGAGCTGGTGCCTGATGTAATGATTGGCACCCCAGCTGGAACGGGATGATCTCTGAGGTCCCTTCCAAACCAAGCCATTCTAGGATTCTTTGAAAGCATTGCTGCAACAGGCTCGTTGCTTTTATCAGCTTCATTAGGGTGGTATCTTAACATTCTCATTTATTTGTTCCTTATTCACTGATTCACTCATTCTGTAGATCATAGATTGAGTTGGAGACAGCATTAAAAAAAAAAAAAATAAAGGAGATTTTACCACTGCTTTGTAAAGGACCCTTTCAGGAGCTCCTTTAATTTCTCCACACATCATAGAACAGAACACTGCAAAATTGAGAGGCACATTTTTTGAAAGTTTGAGGGAAAGAAGTAGGAAGAAAATGGGGAAAATCTAGCTTAACAACTCTTTCAATTTTGAAAATTGCAATTTGACAGCAATCCTGTGGGCTGGGAAATAAACGTTCATGCCTTTGCCTCTATAGTCATTTGATTGATGTCAAATTGCTTAAGATGAAATAAAGAGTGAGATGCAGTCACATTTTTCCAGCTCCTTTCTATAGAATTGGGGTCACAGTATTTGGGATCAAAAAGTTATTTATGACATTTATTTTCTACCGCTGATTGCACTTTAGCCTCTCAAAATCTTGGTTTTAACAAAAAGATGGGCCTTTCTATTTAGAATTTTGCTGCACCATGGCTTCTCAGGCAGAAAAGGCACACTTTTGGTGCAGGATACCACCATTTTCAAGACTCGATCCTTCAGTCACTTTGGATCCTGATGCTGACCATACAAAACCCTTCCGATGAATATATTTTAAAGCGTGTAATTAGACTCATTCACCTCAAAGAGGATACGTACAATATGCTTACATGTAGGAACATCCCTCATCCTACAGATGAAGGTTCCCACGTGGTTTTCTCTTACAAGTGTGCTGCAGGATGAGAAGGACAAGTCTTCCCAACCAACTCTCGCTAAACTGGAAGTAGGAGATCCTCAGCGCCTTCCAAATTCAGGCTAAAAACCTCACTTTTAAATAGGCAGAGGCAAGTGAGATAAACCCGGCCATAGATTTTTCCATCGGAATTAGACAGCTAAACAGTGCTTGCTTTTTTAATGGCCATTCCACTCTTGAACCTGAGGTCGTCCCTTAGACACTGCTATCCCCTTACGCTGTTCCGTTCATAATTTTGCAGCATTTCTAATTAAAAAATAAATAAATAAATAAGAATCACCTTACGAGCAACGGGAAGAAAATGACTGAAAAAAAATAAGACATTCAGAGCAATCAAAATTACCATGGATTCTTACTTTTTTTTTTTTTTTAATTAAAATCTGTGCTACTGCTTATTTTACGCATCCTACATCTTCCCATTCATTCCAGCACCCTAAATGTTATTCCAATATAAGAAACTTAACAACAGCCCTCCAGAACAGAAAACGAAACCCCCCTCCCCCCCCCCCCCCCCAGGGCATTTAATACTGTTATGACATGCATAAAAATAAATGCAATTAGTCACCAATGGTGGGGCATTACTAAAACTTCATAAAGATAATGACTTGATACAAAAAGCGACTAACAAGACCATCCCATGCTGGATATTATCCAGAAAATAAGAAATAAATAAATAAACCCATATTGCTGCTTCAATACTGTCTAATGCTAGGAATTGGCAGAAAAACATCTATTCTATGAATAATAGCTCAACAGTCCCAAAGGACATCAATACATGAATAAGGAAAAAAAAAAACCTCAAGCCTTTCCAAAATGGTGCTAATGCTCCACTGAAACTTAATTTTATAATTTACTGGCAGTCAAGATGGCAGGAAATAAAATAATTTGCTATATATTCTGCACAACAAACCCCCTGCTTTTCCTGGGAAGGGTAATTATCCCTTAAAAAAAAAAAAAAGAAAAAGGAAAAAAAAGAAAAAAATACGACATCTCATATTAAGCTAAAGTCTCATCAAGAAGAGAAAGAGTGCCTCATTACATGTAATTACCAGGGAATTAGAAACATCATTTAACTAAATGAGCGAATAATGCTCAGGATATTGAAGAAACTTGCCTGCACTTCTGCAGAGCACTCTAAGTCCCATTACAAAAATTGCACCTCTTTAATGGAATAATTTTAGGCCTTGTCTGCCTTGCTTTAAAAATAAAGAGCCTCAGAGAGGCAGAAAGAGGCTGAAACTACCATAAACAACTGTTGAAAAGAGCTGCAGAGTAGGAGTAGTCTCTACTGGATACCATGATTTAAAATGACTCATAATCTAACATAATCATGAAAATTAAACCTAAGGACTTGGGTGGGAGGATGGGAGAGAGGGAGGGAAACGAATTACCCTTTTTAATTGTACTTACTCAAGACTACAATGTATTTATAATTATACATTATAGATAACGGGTGAAAGATTCTGGGTTAAAGGTAAATCTTGTGCAGAGGGATGAAAGGCTGCCACATTAGAGCCAGTTAAAAAAAGAAAAGACGCACACCCGCCTATCGATGCTTACTGTCCTGCAATGCAATTTTTTTTCTAATAGCAAAGAGTTATTGGGGGATTAATAATGGCCATGCTAATGCAGTACACACAAACTGCATTAAACATCATTTCTGTTTTAGAAATATCATCTCTGCCTGTAAAGGCGATCCTGATGCCTTTGGGAAGAAATACAACCTAGAAAGTATTATTCGCTGCCATGTTGACCCGGTGCTAAAAGAAACAAGGTTCTCCTCACCGGTTTTAGTCAGAGGAACTGCCTTGAGGTCATACACCACACTAACATCTCTTCAAGATGAGCCAGAGGAAAACCTACGTCTATTTCATAAAACAGAAAAATGGAAGATGCACAGGAGTGAAACAAGAACCAAGGGGATACAAATGATTCACCATCTGCATCGTGCACACTTCCTGTATCAATGTTCCCACCCTTTGTTTCCTTCTCTCCATGAAAACCTCACCATAGAGATTCTAGGCAAACAAGGATGGCTGTTTCTTTCCTGTAAAGCAACACACAGCAGCCCAAGGTGCTGAGAGACCATGAACTGGAATAAGGGAAAGGAAAAGTTAATAGAATCCCAGAAGTGCTGAATCTTGGCACCTCTACTGGGTAAGCCAGCCCATTGCTGATGGTGGAAGGGAAGGAGCTGGTTGATAAGAGCAGAAGAAGGCCCACAGCTCAGCACCACGCCAGCACTGAGACAGGGCTGTCATTTTAAGCACTGAGATGGGGGGGGTTTGGCATGGAAAGCCTAGGGAGGCTCTTCAGTTGCATCCCAAAGTCATGTGCAATATCATCACTATTTAAACATCACCCAGACCAAAGCAATGGGGAATGTGGTCCCCAAGCACTTGATGGGTGTTGGTGCTCTGAAGCTCCTGGGATAAAAAGGTCAAGTAGTGGCAGTCCGGTCCCATACCATCAAGGCAGCTGATGAGGCCTCGATCCCATCAGAGGCTGTGCACCTTCTGTTTGCTGAAAAGTCACATTTCTATGCTGTACCACTTGCAAACATCTGCTAAAATAGGTTTCACCCAATGCTGTATTTTATATAATGGGTACTTCAGCAAGAGGCATTGTCCTCACAAAGTAATTGAAGAAGGGAACTGGAAGGTCTTAACCTTAATTGATTTTTTTATTCTGGTTTCCTAAGGAAATGAGATTCATGCAATGAAATTGCCTGTATCTGCCCGCCCGTCCCCTTCGCCTCTCATCCCTCTAATAACTTTGGGACTGATTGACCAATTACAGCCAGGTTGGCTGCAGGAACACGGTCTCAAAGATATCAGATTCCTGAGTCTCACGAGAGCAGGCAGGTTTCCTTATGTTTCCCCTACAGAAGGACCAAGGAATCGAACTGGGAAAAAGCTCCCCTCCTGTTTGAGGAGAACGTTAAATCTAAACTCCATTTTCCAGATGCCTAAGGCTTTGGGCAACCTGCTCTGCTGGGAGGTGCTCCTGCCCATGGCATGGAGTTGGAACTGGAGGAGCTTTAAGGGCCCCCCTCCAACCCAAACCATTCCACAGTTTTATGATCCTACAAATAACTGCAAAATCCAACTACATAACTCGCTAACTTAATCCTTCACCATTCAGACAAACTTTGTTTTCTAGTATGGACAACACTGGCAACACTACAAGACGTAAAGGAAGAAGAGAAACAACTGGAGATCAGGAAAAAAAAAGTACAAATTATGTCTGCACTTGTAGCCTTGTATTGATTTGCACCTCCATCAAAAAGTTTAATTCCAAAAACTTCCCTCTCTACCCCATCCTTAAAAATCTCAATCGTAACCCCATTATCTGCCTAATTAAATTCTGAATGCATAAAACTGTTAGACCCATCTTTTGGGAGGCTGTACGCTTTAATCACAATTACATGCTACATATTTCATGATATATATCTTTTGCGTATAATTAGGAATAAAAAATGTAATCCCAAAAAGATGTTTAATAATTTAAATACTGAGGATTTGATTAAAAGCATTTGAGGATTGCAGATGACAGAGAAAGAGCAGCGACTCCATTATAACCAGGGGAACAATTCAAGGACTTCAAGCTATGCTTTTGTTTCAAACCGAGCGCCGTGATCTTGAAAACAAATATTTTGAACAGGAATGGATAGCTGCATCTCCCCAGATATATTCCCATCATTTAATCTGTGGAATAGGTCCTTTTGCACAAAAGGCCAGATGCTTCTGTTGAGACGTTTACCTACTTCTCACCATGTTTCCCTTCAAACTCTTATTAGCAGAAATTAATGACCTCCGGCAGAAGCAGGGCACTTATCCCCCTGCTCAGCACTGCATCCTTGTAAGCCATGACGTAAAGACTCAGCATGAAAAATAAAGCAATCTAAATGCAAAACATACAAACAGAAGAGATAAAGCCAGTCACGTTGTCAAAGAATGAAACCTTTACATCACCTCACAGTTTATGCTATCAGCCGACGATGCAGGGGATGCTTACATCTCCTACCCTCCTCCAATCTGTTGCAACTACCCTCTACTAAAGTAGTAAGCAAAGCAAATCTCTGCATTCTATCAGCCTCTTTCTACGGCACTTAGCATTATTATATATCAACACATTAACGTATTAACGTATTTCTGCATAAGAAAAAAATGCATTTAAGAAGATTCCTCCAGGGATCTTAAGCCTCCTTTAACAATTTGGCCTCATTTACCCGCACACGGGAAGCAACATTTGTTCAATTGACCAAAGAATTACATCACAGAAATAAAAAGATTAGCTAAAATAACTCCCTGCAGTAAGTCTACAGCACTGACAAAAAAAAAAAGAAACCAATTAACGTGAGCTAGGATTGAAGAAATCTCTGCTTGAGTCCTGCCTTTACTCTGCGACATGGAAATTCACTTCCTTATTCTTTGTCTTCGTGGACATCTCTGGAATGAGAACATCAAGAATGTTTTTTCTCTCTGCACCTCTGACTGCCTTATCTATTCCGAGAGCAAGTCCTCCAGCCAGCATCATTTCTTACAACACACCCATGCAGCGCTGAGAACAAGGCAATCACTGTGAGCTGTACTGTTGTCACTGCAGAACTGCAGCGTTACGCAGACACATAAGCAAGGAAATGCAACCCGTGCTTAGTTAATCATTAGGAACACCTTGGCCTAACCTCATAAGTTATAGCTTTAACTTTACCTGGTGCTACCTTACTCTATCAGAAGAGAATACAGTGATTTTCTGTAACAGATGCTGCTTGCTGAGCTGTGACATCAGCTGATCCAAGGGTTGCTCCAGCACAGCTGATGGTGACCCCAACCCTAAGTTTAAGGTTGTGATTATCATGAGATTGGGACGAGCTTTCTGTAAATGAAGTATTTACACAGCCAATGAGAATCAGGAACTCTGCTTTATTAACCCAGTCAAGAAGTCAGCAATGCTGACAAACATGTTCTTCTACCTTAAGGAGTGCTACTGCCTTTCTCAGCAGAGCAAGTCCTGCTGGCAGATGCTGCTGAGCACGGCAGTGCAAGGCTGACATTGGGTTTTGTCACTGATGGCATTTTGGGCCAAGGAAGAAAATAAAAGCTCCTTTAATAGGTAAGAAGTTTAAATTTAAAAAGAATAGGAACAAAGAATGTTGGTTTGTGGGGACAAGACCAATGCCAGGAGGATGAATGACCAGAAACAAACTCAGCAATTAAACAGCCAGCACTGGCTTCTCTCTCATGGCCCAAAATGGAACCAGTTACAGCTACACCATCCCCAGCAGAGGCTCGAAACATTCCACAGATGGAGATTCTGCCGCTTACTCCAGCAATTTACTCCCAGGCTTAACCATCCTTACACTTGCAAGGTTTTCCTAACATCTAGACTAATCTCTGCTGCAATTTGAGCTCATTATGCCTCGTCCCAGCCCCAGTGGACAGGGAGAACCGTTTATTCCTTTCCACTTTGTAGGTAATCACAGAGGACTCTGAAGACCTATTACATCCTCTGCGTTGCTATCATGCCTTAGCAAATTCACATCTTTTTATCTATAGGAAAATGTATGATACAGTCAAAAAGTGTCACACACCAGCCTTAATGAATAAGGGATTTCATGGGAAAAGTCTTTAGTATATTAGTTATGGATAACTGGGCGAGTCCCGTGCTTGACTTTACATTTCTAACTTCTGCATGGCTAAATGCATTATAAAGCACCACCTCAATATTGTTTCAAACAAAGAATCTTGCTGTGGTTCAGAACCAATGCCACCTTGCGGGAGTACAAGTCGTATCAGTTGCATATTGACTAAAAAATGACCAGCGTTGTGGTTATGATTATACTAAACAACATAAAAGCAGCTAATGGTGTAATCACCAGAACAGATGCCTGCTAGTCAAAAGAAGCAGCTTCTGCTCCAGGCCGCTAATACCAATCACTGATGGTGGACGTGTCATTTAGGCCAACATTTGCAAAAGCATCCAACAGTAGATGGCCCAAAACGGGCTGTTTCTATCTTAACAGATGCACCAACTGAATTACTGCTGAACTGAGCGACCAAGGGACTGCAACTAAAGAAAATCCGATGTTTTCTCAAGGCAATAGAACTGCTGGCTCCTCGTACAAGCAGGAGGGAGCTAAGCAGAACAGAGCTAGCAATACCTACACTGATCTGCAAAGGTCATTCTCAACGGCATCACTCAAACCTGTGTGTTCAGATGTATAAGATCAGTGCAGGCACCAGTTTTGCTTTGGAAAATGCATATCTTAAGGACACATCTTTTTATATATAATTGCAGCAGCAACAAAACATCACATCTGAGATGCAGCAGAGCTACAGAGCTCTATATAGTAGCCATACACTGATTATCTTGAAGTGGTGGCCAATAGAGAAAGTACGCTTACCAGCAGAGTTCTGTAACACTCAGGGCACAGATGCCACTTGGCTCCTAATCCCAGTGTTATGAGGCTCTTGTGAAAGCCAAGCCACGACATTTTTTCCTGCAAGCAGTCAATAGTGATTGATGGCTCTATTAGAATGACAGCTATGACTCCATGTCTTCCTACACAGCCCTCTGCCCTACAAAAAGCAACGACTTCAGAAGCATTTCTAGACCTCAGCTCCTCTAAGAGTTAGCATACCCCCCTCTGTTCAGCTGCTTTCCATGTAGATCTCTAAAGGCTCGTGCCAGGATTTCTCTGCATCGTGAGCCTTTGCCTTGACCCACGTTTCTAGAAGACAGCTCATAAGGAAGATTCATCTCACACGCACTAAAAACCAACTGTATATTCATACCTAACAGAAACAGCTGTATTGCTGACCAACCCACATTTCTCCTCTCTGCAGTTACGCCAGGTTGCCGCGCTGCCTTCTACAGGCTGCACCTACATAAAACACCAACACACCACAGAAATTTCTTAACCACTTATAAGCCAAAATAGAATTAAGTCCAGTCTTTCTCCTTCTACATTTTGTGACCACCTTTGTTCGCTTTGTAAGCATGCAAATCTTAGCACATCACTACACAAACTTCAGCTTTTTTTTTATATTTACCATTGAAAAACTGCACAGGTTACCTGTCTGTGGTATTAGCCAAACCATTTTCAATGCCCCTCATTCCTCTTCTGTCTTCCCCTTTTTCCTCCACCTGTTACTTCACTTAGCTTCCCACACTTAACACTCACACCTCTGTACATTCCCACTCTACGTTCTCTTCATTTCACAAATTCCTTTTTTCACATAAAACCTACCTTTTCATTATTCCCAGCCTGTTCTACCATCCTCATTTTGGGTTTCTTCTCTTTTCCTCAATGCCAGGGTGGTACTTCTAAGTAACAAAAAATAAAATAAAATCTATGGGCTCAATCCTGTATTCTGCAACATAACACTCTCTTGGTTGAGAAGAAATTGAAGAAGAGATACTACCTATGTTTGCTCTGCAAAGACACACGTATTTATACTTGCACACATATATACATTGTGATCTGGAACACTTAGTTTGGGCAGACCCAACAACAAAGTCCGTTGTCTCAACATTCAGCCATCTCCCAGACTAGGGATTCTGCACTCAGAAGCCTTCAGTTCCCATATTTAGGTTCCAGTCCCAAACTATCATCCACTTCCTCTCAAAAAGCCTATACAAATATTATTCTTTTCAAAAAAAGGAAGTGTTATCACTTCCTAAACTGATAACAGCAGAAGATCAACTTTTGCCCAATGTTCTGTAGCCATTAACCCTCAAAGCAAAAAGAAAAGCCACTATCTCTACCTGATAACAGCTCAAGCTTGTTAGCTTCCTGCAGAGTCCAGCTTCCTCTCCACTTCCACCTTCTTTGGAATGATTTGTTATCATTTCTGTTGTCGGCAAGTTTATTTTCTTAAAGACAATGCAGTACTCCCACTGACTGGACAGGCATTGATATCTCAGCACAGAAGCTGGAAATACAGCATGAATCCAACCACTGGAACTCAAGAATTTTGGTAGGTTAAAGCTTTGGTCTTAATGTATGCCTCAAAAAAGATTGTTACACAGACTATTTTCAAAAATCTAAGGATATTTATTGAACACTTACGAGACCACTACAAGATTTCATAATGACCAATGCTACAAAATTGTTGCAAGTTTATAAAGATATACAGAAAATTACCTACAGGAGGGAACTGGTTGAGCAATAGTGCTGAGACCATACGTAAGCAGAAAAGTAACAACGGATTAAGACAGAGGACTATATACAAAGAAATAGTTTTTAGTTAAAAATAACATCTAAACAAAGGCTGTTCTTCCCATTTCCATTACTTCATCTTAGTCTTGTTAGGAACAGGTGGGCAACTCTTGCAGACCTCCAGTGATCTCTCTCCTCTAAGTAGACCTGAAACAAACAAACAGCTTTTCAGCAAGCACTTTTTACAGTAACCAAAAACAGGTAAAACACTCGATATTTTAAAGTACAGAAACATGCAGACAGACACATTCATTCATACCAATACAATACATAATTCAGCAGTCAAAAGCCTGATGCTAAGTTTATATCATACAGCTCCATTTAAGGATGCGCAGTGCAGAAATGCACAAAGATCACTATGAAAACACAGAAGACCAGTAGCTTTAGCAGCAAGCAATTTATTTTTAGACTACAACAGAGATGACTCACACTACTGCAACACTGAAATATATGCATCATTCTTAGTGCACTAAGGTTGGCACAAGCAACTTATAAATGTCAGGAAAGCATATAAACCTTGTTAATGTTTTCAGAAATTCATTTAAAGATAGAAACAGGTCCAAAAAGATGCCTGTCTAAATGCATTGCAATTACGTTACAATTATTTTCCAAATACACAGATATGCTCTGTCTTTTCTCAGCTCATTACTGACTCAAACAATTTGCCCTTCTGGGATCAATTGTTTGCTAATAAATAATTGTTTACAGTCACAAAATGATATTAAGGAGTATTCTTAATAGTTTTCCTTCTACAGCCTAATAAGATTCAAAACTAGCTGATTCCCAAGAGTCTAACCTTAACCTTGCTGTGTTTAACAGCCCAGGAAATGATGAACCATCTGTTTCAGAAAATAATGGAGGGCCAAGAGGAAATATTGTTTAATTGTAGATTAACCTCCTCATACGGCAGAATGAAGCATCTACAGAATTAGCAATCATAACTAGCAAGGAACAAGAATCACTGAAAGCAGCTCTTGCAATTACAAAACCAACAGCAGCAAGTAGTCTTTTATCACCTCTTTCTTTTTTTTTCTTTAATTCCTCCCAAACGTATGTAACAAGCACAACCTAATTTTTAATATAACTGAAGAAAAATCAGCTTTGGACTTATTTATAAATGAGGAAGCCACAAAAACAAATACTGATACAGTTACGTCTTCCCACGAGTAACAAGATTGTTTTAAAACAATCATCTCCAACTAAGAGACGATGCATTTATTCCTTTGTAACTTCCACCCCACATCTCCACTGTGAGGAAATGGCAGCTGCGAAGCAATGCACAAGCCACTTAAGGGAAGGAAAGAAAAGAATGGCCTCGGTTTATAAATAAAGAATTTGGATCTCTTCTTTATTTGCCAAGCTACTTGAGATGCTAAATATCTGATCGTCTCGGTTAAAGGGCAAAAAGTTTGAGTAACGAAAGGAAAAAAACAAACATTGACAAACCACAAGGATTCGAAAATAAAAACTACTACTCCTGAGCTGGCATAATGAGAGCCATGCAACTCCGCACTGTTTTTTAATGTAACATTCACGCCTAAACAAGCTTAACAGAAATCTTTCACCCAGTAAATCAGTTTGCCCCATTTGGACAGCAACAGAGACAGTAAAGTGCGTTATCAGAGGGCTGTGAGCTCCAACACACAGCAACTGACAAAGCCAGCCCTCAATTTTACACACCCATCCCCTTCTGTAACAGCTGGGTGCACACAGAGCGTGTACAGATTTCATTAATTCCAAGTTCTAAATATCCAAACACAGTGACATTTACTCAAATGAATTATTCTTGAATTCCTCACTTAATTCTTGAAGCAATGAGCTAGCAATAACTCCACAGCTTCATATAATAGCACCTATTCAAAAAGGATAAGAGTTTGACATTCTTCTCCTGCTAAACAACTAGGCACAATTTTATCCATCAGACGTCTATCAACCTACGGATATTGAAAGCTTGGGCGAACAAGATAAAATCAAAACCAACCCTACTGTCAAGCTGCACTATCGACTGGCATCAATAATGCTATTCATGAATTTAAGAAAATTAATAAAATCTTGGGATGAATGCTCAGAAAGGCTCAAACACAGGCGATGCATACTCACTTAGGTTTTGTTTCTGCATCTGTCACTTGGCGAATATAGATACCATCTTCAGGATGTTCAATGTCATCCATTTCATACATATATGAGGAAGCTATTGCAAGGGTGGTTCCATCGTTGCTGAAGGCAAGTGATGCTATGCTTGTGGGATACCGATGGAACTGACACAGCCGCTTCTTGTTAAACGGATCCCAGATGTTTACAAACCCATCAGAACCGCCTGAAAAAATGATTTTGAGAAATTGTTTGCAAGTTACACTTGGGAGAATGGTAACAGATACAGTGAAGTAAAAAGGATGGTAAAAGATAGATTAAAGACTGTGCGGCTACGTGGAATGACTTTGTCAGTCAAAACACAGGATTATACGGAGGTGCATTACTCACTGAAAGCACAGCGAGTATTTCCTGATGTCTGATAAAGGAATTAACTCCTGCTGCATCCAACAACTTAAAAACCTCACAGCTCAGAGCAAGAAATACAATTGAAAGACTTAAAAATGTAGGACATGTGAAATAAAGGCTGACCTGTCCAAATCGCAAACCATAGAAAACGATGCAAGTGTTAGGAAAAATGAGTGTTTACTCTACCTGTAGCAAACGTGTTGTGGACATTATGGAAAGAAATAGCATTAACTGGATAAATCTGCTCAATGTTATTCTCTTTCAAACGATGACACTTGAATGCATATTTCTTCTTCTGTATTTCAGGACTCGGATCCAAATACTCCACTGCAACACGACCTTCAATGGAACTTAAAACATAACCCTAGCAACAAAATGGTAGACAGGCATTTAAGAAGTTTGTAAGTGGAGGAAAAAAGACCACCATACAATTTATTTTATACCCCTCTAAATTAAAACAAATGTAAACAGCCTTTGTTGTGCACAAGCACAAGTCGTTACCACTGATCCATGGCATCAGCAGTAAAATCCGCCTCTAAGAAGCAACTCAGATAAAGCTTTCCAAAAGATTTTCATTGCACCATAAGTTCAAGCTAACAATGGGGCTTTTAATTATCTTTGCGAGAGGAAATTCAAGTTGATTGGGAGGTGTAATGGCTTTCTTTCTCCAAACGTTTGAACACTTACTCCCCTAGGCCTGGAAGTTGCAAATACTCACAGGATTATTTAGTTTCAGAACTACATTAGTCAGTTTACCAGCAAGTAAACCCTTCAAAATGAAGCAGTATTTTCAGCAGCATTGATTATAAGGGGTGTCCACTTATCCAGTTCATTACAGCCCTGACTTACAGCAACTTGAGATGCTTTTATTGTACCTTCCGAGTTAAATCCATAATAGAGCATTTCAAAAGAGGATTATAATGATCTCTAGCTATATCAAAGTTCTTCACAATCCAGAATATAATCAGGAAGATCAATTTGTTTTACTATAACTGAAACTGAAAGTGGAAAAAAGCATTCATGCCACATCAGGAATAAGCAAGGAGGTCTCCCAGTGTCTGCACCACCACTGTGTGTGCTGAAAAATTGTCTTCTAAACCACTTCTTGCTTTTGCCAGCAAAAGCTATTGCTGCTTTGCTTCAAAACAAGCTAGAAATACCACAGGCACACTATGTTAACCTACATGGAACAGCTCTGTGATGATCTAAACAGTACCATTTGCTTTAGACAACGAACCATTGGTTCTTTAGTGAGTGATACAGTCAAGATTTCAGAAAATTAAGAAAAAAAAACCAAAAACCTGTAGTCTACACTCCTACAGTTTTAATCCTGCCCCTCTTCACAGCCTGTTGAAGAATCCAGGGTTACAATGCACAAAGCCTGCTGGGAAACCATCACGTCTGTCATCATGTCTCCTAACGCTGCTTCATGGAGATTTTTACTTATTTATTAACATATTATGATGCTGATATGCAAAGTGACAAAATTTAGACTAAAAAAAAAAAAAAGAGACAAAGTGAGAAAAAGTAAAAACAGTGTGCTGATGAGTCAGTGGCAAAAGCTCCAAAGCTATGCTATTCATTAAAAGAGTTGACCTGGAACAAGGAGTCTCGACGTCATTCACTTTCTCCAAAGATGGGCCTCAAATTTCATAATCCAGAAATAGTTTAAAATGAGAGAAAGATGCAGAAAGCTTGAAGTACGAACCGCTATTTTTCCTACAGAAGATTCACCAGAAATATAATCGTTGAGATTGCTCCCATACCTGTTTATTTGGAAATGCTCTGATACAGCGGGTCTGGTATTTCAGGCTCGATTCCCTTCGCTGCTGAACGTAACCCATGTTGCGCAAATCCCACACCAGCACCCTGCGACCTGCAGTCCCCACAATCAGCCTATCTCCAGATACAGACAGCGTGTACACCTTCCAAAAAGAAGCAGTTTTAAACGTGTATTAATCCAGATGTTCATTGCACAAAATAAAGTGTCAACAGCCTGCAACAAGTAATATCTGTAACTAAGACTGCAGCCCCAGATTTCCCTTCTGCTTCAACTTGTAACTCAGATTTCAGATAAACTACAGCAGCATCCAGCTGGTTACTGACCAAAAACCAATGTAGCATCTCTTACCTAGCACCCTAGCATATACCTTAAAACCAAGCCTAAGGCAGCATCAGAAAACAAAGCTAACTTAGAAAAACCAACAAGAAGACTTGAGTACAAACATGTTCTTGTAAAATATTAAGTATCAAGAACGCCCACTGTATTACCAGTCTGGAGAGAACCTTCCCCACTGGGGTTTTCCTTCCTTGGAATTCATTCACATTCTACATGATACACACACAGAAAAAATAGATGCATGATTCAAAAGGGAAATAAATACCATTCAAGTTTCCCTCAAAAATTATTTCAAGTATTAAATTCATTGATAGTTCAAGGCAAGAAGGAAACACGTACAAAGCAACAGAGGAAGAGGGCACAGATTTGATCTTTGCTTGGTATGCACAGCTTGCATTACCCACGGCGCAGGCATCATTGCACAGCTCGGTCTCACAAAGCCACTGCACATTTTGTTTCTCCTCTGTCTAGCAGCCACACTTGTTCTCTTTTTAAACAGAAAACTTCAAGTTGTGTTTCATGTTAATGAAGGGAAACAAAGCGCCAATAATTTATTTAAAACAGTAGTTCAAATACTACAGTAAAACTAATTGAAAAAGCCTACAGCTTCCCATTTTAGCTCTGTTCCCAAAACTGGCTCAGAAGTTCTACTTTTTGTTTCTTATAACTCTCACACAAATATTAAGGGTATAAAATCATTCCATGTTCAACTTCTACTTGGGATGGAGTTAATCTGGGCCTAAGTTAGAACAACATCTGGTTAGTCAAAAAGCTCTGTCCTACCAAATGAATTACCAGCTGTAGCTACACAAGCAAGGTGGAGTCCAGCTACCTCCAACTGTCCTTCCTGCCACTGAGCTGATACAGCTACTGAACATACTTCAGAAGGGCAACGACAAGTGTAAAAGATTTGGTACCCTGCCAGAAGGACTCTATTTACTTTTGACAAGTACTTGCACTCAAGCACTGTTTCCCTTTCTGCTTCTCTGATAAAGTTTGTAAACAGTGCAACTGCTTGGATTTAATAAGACCACACTGGAATATGTCTATGAATACAGACAAACAAACTTGTCTCATCAACTTTATTAGGCAAAACTCTTGTTTTCCAAAACTTATTATAAAAAAATACAAAGCTATCAACTACCTCACAGCTCCACATATACAAAACCCTTTGTCTGTTTAACCAGCCTACGTTCACTAGGCACGCATTCCTGCTTTAAACAAAACAGCAGTATTCCATTCCCCTCTCAAGACTGATGACTTATTAAACGCTCGTGTAAGATCTGATGATCCCAGTGCCAAATCCCATTCAAATACAAGAAGTGGGAGAAGACTTGAAGCTAAACTGATCCAAACGTGTTGAACGTCATCTGTTTGTGCACACGTAGAAACAAAGGCACGAGAGCACTAAATACCTTAAATCTTCTTTACAAACTGATGTCACACCTGTATAGTGAGTATTCTTTCTGCACCACACAACCATAAATCAAATGAAACCATTGTCGTGCAGTTGAGTAGGTGTACGCATTTATCAAAGGCAGTATTAAAAAAAAATGACATAATGAACCTTGCTGAACCAATAAGCAGCTTGATTCACTGTGTCTGTCTGTTATATGATATTCTGTCAGCAATTTATCATAGTTCTTTACATGCTACATACAACTATAAATCAAAACTAGAAATAATGCAATTACTTCATTCTGAATAAAGGCCTTGTCAGAAGGAGGTTCTGCTATATTGTGACAAAAGTAATAGCTATTTAGCTGCAATGGGGAATGCAGTGATGGTTTCTGTGACTCAAGAGTATATTGTGACAGAGCTAGGTGACGTTTTTTAAAGAGTAAAGGCAAAAAATATTCACACGCAACATTTCTTCTTCTATAATTCGTTCCAACGATTCCGCTTTAAGTAGCATAAAGATCAACAAACCATACAACATATGAGGAAAAGCTCAGGAAATTACATTTTAGTTTACTATTCTCGGTCTCAGCACAGAGGATTTGGGTCAGTTTAGACATTCTTCTAACACTAGGTGTTGCCACAAAACAAGCAGTTCTGTTCGACCTTTTTACACAAGTCAAAAAGAAATATTATTTCAGGCAATGAAAATTGCCCTCTTACTCTATTCCTAGGCACATTTCAAAGCAATCGGACCTTACAAATGCCAGGATTCGAGATGTAAAAACCTTCATGCCTAGGGAAATCACTAGCAGCACATATTAAAACAATTAGGCCAAGAATTAGCAAGGCAAAGCACAGATTAACAGTGACCACCTAGATTTTACATGCTGTTTTTGTTAGGATTTCCCTCCTCAAACTTGTTTTAAAACAGATTTTTTCCCCCCCATCACAACTGCTAAGAATTAAGTTACGCTCCTAATGATGAAAGTGCAGAGCCTTAACCTAAATTCATAACATATTCTGATTACTATTTTAAAATGCAATATTTATATCTTAAAAAGCGTAAGTCCCCTTTTGAAGTCACCACAATCATACAGGATGAGTTCTTCAACTGCATGTACAACTCCCTGGCTGTATTCTTTAACATATTAGCTGGGATCCCAGATCCACTACATACCTTTTCTGGCTGAGAGAAGGTTCCTGCATTGCAAGGTGTTCTGGGATCCCACAGTTTGACTGTTTGATCCCAGCTGCCAGTCACCATGACATTCACTTCTGGGCAATACTCAACGCATCTGATAGGTGCATCATGGCCACCAACGAGATTTTCTGGAAGGAAGTACAGCAAAATGTAACCGTATGGGTTTTCCAAACGGAGTGTGGTGAATAAACTTAAAAACACACATTACTGCCTTACAAACGCGCTATAACATGGAGTATAAGGTGCAAGAGTATGACAAAGCAAAAGCTTTCTGCGCATTCTGCCATCTCTGTGAAAGACCACTTTAAATAGATCCAATTATTACAAGCCTTCAGAAAACAGCATGCTCAGTTTTAAAACAGCTCAGCTAATTCCTCTCTATGAGAGAAAGTAGCCCACAGCACAGAGCAATTCTCAGCAGAAATGGAACTCAAGATGCCTTAACAAGCACGTACCAAACTTCCCAGCAGAGTGCCAAACCCTGCTCTACTGCTAGGTGGTACTTCTCAGGGTCACCAGTTTTTCTGCCAGACAAAGACACACGTGGTAAACTTAAAACCACCAGCAAGATGGGTAACTGCTTCCTTCCCTTTTCACCTTAGAATTAGGTAGGGAAAAAAAACACGCGTGCAAAACACATCAGCTAATACCTGTCACCAGAAATGCTTAAGCTTTCAGCTCAGCAGCAATGGAGCCAGCCCTTCTGCTAGAAGCGCTCTGGCACAATCTTTAATTACACAATAAGAAATACTGCCTTGTTCAGTGCCCTGGGAAATCAAAAAGGGCTGCATGACTCCTGAGTGCCAATGGTGACAACTTAAACTAAAGAGCTACTGCTTAAAGCAAATACTCCCCACCTGAAAAGCTAGGAAGTTCTATTCCTGTAAGTACATACACCTGAAGCTCAGGCCAGGTGTTTCAAAGAAACCACTCACAGAACTCAGCGTGCTTACCTTGGTCCGTGTTTAGATCATGCATTTTCAACTGCTGATCTAATCCTCCACTCCACGCATGAGTAGGGTCCTATAAAGGAAAAAAGATCCCCTCACGACATGGTAAATGGCTCACACGGAACAATGTTGTGTTCCTAAAACAGCCCAGTAAGAGAAAGCTAAAAATATAGTAACTGGCTGTGGGTATTCAGTGTGAATGATTTCTGGGTATATATTCCTCTCTGGAAGAAACACACAAAGAATTAATCACATCACTGGGAAAAAAAAAACAGTATAAACCAGCTGAACTTATTCTTGTCTGCCACTTCTGCCAGAAGTAAGTTATGTGTGTGCCTGCATCCTTTACAGAAAGCGTGCATTTAGGACAAGAAAGTGGCTTGTGAGAAAAACAATAAGCAGAAGTACACTGCTCTTTGCCACCTTCATTTCAGGTAGGAACTATCCCTTTAATTTCAGGGACTGACAATTTCTCACATACTTTGTGCACTGTAAGTCCATGAAACACAACTGAAAAACAAACCTCACACACACACTTACATAAAAAGCACAGTCAAGGACAGCTCCTGAATGTTGATATTTGAGCCTCATGCTGTTGGCAGGAACATCATAGAGACGGACAGTAGTGTCCCAGGATGAAACAAGCAGAAACTGAGAGGTATTTGGACTGAACTTCACCGATGAAATCCCATCATCTGGAGTTTGATTGAGTTTGAACTCGTTTGATCCCGTCATCTGACAACAGAGCACAAATGTCGTTTTAGTCACAACAGGAGAATAAACCCAGCAAGCTGGGTGGCTGATACATCATAAGGTTCATTTAAAGGAAACCCAGAAAGTTTGCTAACCTTCACAGAGTGCGGAACACAGATTCCTGACAAACTCTAACAGTGAAGATGCTTATCACAGTCCAAGACCTTAACTCTTTTCCACATAGAGAACTTTGAGTTTAAATATCAAATACAGAAATACAGCACGGAATAATAATCATAAACTTTTTGTTCTGTTTATCTATGAGCTTAGATATATAATATTGTTATGTACTTCCCCCTCGCTACGCTGTCTACATGGTTATATTTCTAGGATTATTTACAAGTTACTCTGAGACTGAAGATTTTACTTTAAAAACATAGGCAGAAAGGAACCCAAGTAAAAACTCCAGCAAAAAGCATTCCTGACTTGGTGTGACTGTGCTGAACTTCCAAGAACTACAATTGCATGATTACTGCAATAGTGACCAGCACTAGCTGGTATATACAAAAAGAAATAAGTGAATGAGAGCTGAGGCTACAGGCAAATGGCAGCATGTAAGACAGTGAAGAGCTTACAAACACTCTGGATGAAGAAACCGTTCATTATAAATACAGCAAAAAAGCCCCCAAAATCTTTTAAAATGCTTTCTAAGCATTAACAGCACGTTTCTTTTTTGAGAAAAGACTTGGTAAGTGTATTAGCTCTGATTTTTTGTAACGTTATCACATCTCAATTTCTGTGTACAAACACAGAGGAGGGATCAGACCTCTGGGAACAAAATCCAAGACAGAATGAGAAGGTGTAACATGACAAGAATCAGCTGCACTGCACAATGACTCCAGTGCTGTGTTTGTCAGTAACTGAACCATCATCAAGCTGTAGAACAATGTAAGCACTGCACACTCTTATACTGAAAAAAAAAAAAGGCTTCAGTGGGAGTTCTTGGAAGGATGCCTTTACATAAAACATCCACCTAAGCAAAAATTGTACCACTATGAGGACTCAAAGCAGAAGTGAAAATACGATCACTTTCAAGAACAGGAAATAGAAATTACACTCTTAATCCCTTTTTCCTTGCCCAGAAGACAGATATGCTTGAGAATCCATCGCACACACAACAACGTTTCTAACAAAGGATTCTGCAGCAGGTTCATTACACCTTAAAGAGTGAAACCTATCTTAGTGAGGATTTCAGATGGATGTGCAAAGACAAACAAAGCAAGGAATCGAGAACCAGGAGGATCTAAGCAGACTCACTAAGAGCCATGCCCACTTGTGGCAGAAACTCAGCAGGCGGTTACTGGAGGCAAATGAGACAAGAGCTACAAACCACCCCAAAAGCAACCAGCAAGAAGAGCTCCAGGAAGAGCAGAGAAACTTGGAAGAAACTCCTGAAGCTATTTTTGAACCCAGAAATAAGTATATATACATATATATATGTGTGTGTGTGTATGCGTCTCCTGTGTAGCTTAATTAAGAGGGGAAAAAAGGGACATGTACAACTCTGCACATTTCCAGAAACATAGCTGGACTGCCAGAAAACAGTGACTGTTGTGGTCACCACAGAGCCCTGACACAACTTTAGAGCACCACACGAAATAATCTGCGGAGAAAACATTCCAGCAAAGGCAGAACCATGACACCAACCTCAGCACGGGGTGCCTCTGCAATTCTACCACCCTCGAGAGCTCACTGTACAACGCAGACACGAAACCAGCGCTTTTGCAGCCCCCAGGACCCCGGCACACAGCGGCCGCCCCGCTTAGAGCGCGAAGGCCCGGCCCCGAGCCCAGCAGTACCGTTTTCATAGTACACGGCTTCTCCCCTCTCTCGAGGCCACACCACGGAGAACTGTTCTTCACGCAGCAGCGCGGAGGAGAAAAGCAGCCCGGTCACGGAGAGTCCTGCCTGAGCGAGAGGAAGGCACAGCGTGAGGGCTTGGCTTAGAGAGCGGCCCGAGGCGGCGGTTGAGGGAAGGCCGCTCGCAGGCCGCAACGCCCGCTGCTGCCCCTCAACGCGGCCCCAAGCCAGGAGCGAGCCCGGAGGCTCCACCGCTACCCCCGCACCCTTCTCCCAGCCCCCAAGGCCCCACTCCCGACCCGACCCGACCCGACCCAACCTCACTCCGCAGCCCAGCACGGCCTCACCTCACCGCCTCGCAGCGCGCAAACGGCCGTCCGCTCCGCACAGGCGCAGTGCACACAACCCCGCCCCTCCGCTTCGCGCCGCTCTCCCATTGGTCAGTTCAAACTGCCGTAGCTGCGCAGTGCATGCTGGGAACTGTAGGCCCACCGGGCCCGGCGCGCACAGCGCGCAACGCTGCGCGGTGTCGAGGCGGCTGCGGAGCGCCGGGCGGGCGGGGATCGGCCCCAAATACCCGTCGTCGGCATGAAAGTCCGAGACGAGGAGACGGAGCCGTGAGGGTGGGAGCTGAGCACGGGCCGCCGTCAGCAAAATGCTTACGGTGTCTGCAAATACACACGGGTGTTTCCAAATATTTACCAGCATTTGCAATATTTACCGGTATTTGCGATATTTACCATTACTTAACAATATTTCCAGCACCTACAAACGTTTCCATTATCAACAAAAATTTCCGACGCCTGAAACATTTCCAAATGTATCCAACAGTTCTGAATGTTTCCAATTATTTCCAATATTTCCAGCAATTCTCACATCATTCCCGGCATTTCCAACCCAAGCTGGGATTGCCAGGTACCCCACCCATAGGGCGGCAGCCGTTCCTCATCCATTCCCGACCCATTGCCTCTCCTTTCGTCTCATCTAATCTTTTCTGCATCTTTTAATCGCTTTTCCCTCTTTCTCCGTGCTCTCATCCCCCCGTGCCCATCCCACAGCACGAAGCCCATCCCGTCCCCACTTCCCAGCCATGCAAACACGCGGTGGTGGTGGCAAATTTACAAACGAGGCTTAAAACGTTTTATTTCCTTTAAAAATATGTACAGATCTGAAATAGCGCTTCTTCTTCTTCTTCTTTTTCTTCTTCTTTTTTTTTTTTCTTTTTCTTTTTTTTCTTAATTAACTTTCTTTTCAAGTGGCAGGATAACGCTGGGCTGAGAGAGGGGGAGCCCCGACCTCACCCCTCCCACCCCCATCAGTTCCAAACCTCTCCGGACTGCCCCTGGAAGCGGCCCCGAACCCGAATCCCGTATCCCCGGAGCCCGAGCCGGAGTCGAATCCCCGGACCCGGTGCCTCGGAGCCGGAGAAGAACCCCCAGAACCGAATCCCGAAGTCCCGGGCCCGAAGCCCCGCAGGCGGTCCCGGAGCCGAAGCCCCGACGGGGCGGGCGGGCTCTCAGTACTCGATCTTATTGTAGAGGTTGTAGAGCGGTAAGGCCGAGAGGTTGCTGCCGGGGTAGTAGAGAGGAGCGGGGAAGGCGATGGAGCGCGGCACCGGCACCCGCAGGAGGGAATTGTCTCTGAACACCAGCGGCATCCCCACCAGAGTCTGCGCCGAGGCGTGGGCCATGTTGGCCGCCTCCAGCTCGGCCGAGAGCTGCCGCTTCCACTTGTTGCGGCGGTTCTGGAACCACGTCTTCACCTGGGTCTCGGTGAGCTGCAGGCTGGAGGCCAGACAGGCCCGCTCCGAGCTGCTCAGGTAGCGTTTCATGTCGAAGGTGGATTCCAGCTGGTACACCTGGCTGCGGCTGAACACCGTGCGCGTCTTCTTCTTGGCGGCCCCGGCCTGCCGGTCCCCGCCGTCGCGCTGTCGTTCCCCGTAGGAGGGCGAGGAGGGTCCCAGCGTCTTCTCCTTGTCCTCCTTAAAGTCCTGCGGGGAGGCCGAGAGGAAGGGGGGCCGCTCCGCTCCGCCCGCAGCCGCTCCGCTGCCCTTGGTGCTGCCTGCAACACAGCCACAGAGCGGGTCGCACCGGCACCCCCCGACGGCCCGGCCCCGACGGCTCCGGGCAGCCGGGAGCAAAGGGAACGCGGCAGGAAACGGCAGAGAGGGTGGGAGAAGCTTCTGATATGGGTGGGTGTACATCAAGGGTTGGTGTGTGGTGGAGGGAGGGCAGGATGGTCAAGTGGATAGAGATGGAGGGATGGACAGGTGAATGGAAGGGCAGAAAAATGGATGGACAGATGAATGCATAGACGGATGGGCAGAAGGACAAATGGATGGACAAGTGGATATCACCCGAGGAACAGCATGAAGCTTTTTTGGGAAGGGCCAGGTTGGCTGTTAGGGAAAGGATTTTGCCCCAGGGTGTGATGGGCATGGAACAGCTCCCCAGAGCAGGGGGCACGGCCCCGAGAGCGATGGGACACCCCTCTCAGACACAGGGATTGGGTTTTCGGGGGTTCTGAGTGGAGCCGTGGGTTGGACACGATGATTTTTAAGGGTCCCTCCCAGCTCGGAGTATTCCCCGATTCTGTGATTTTGTGATGATTCTGTGATATGTCACAGCAAAAGCACCCGAGCACCGGGCTCGATGCTGCTTTCCTGCCATGCACGAGCCGGAGCGTTTTGCTTTACAGCACCGCATTTCACGCGCCGTTTCATCAGAACTAATGCTAAAAATAAACATCTTTCTCTCCCTCAGCGGAGCGTTGTAAATAAGCAGGAGCTGAGGGAACCTTCGTTATCACTCCAAACTCACCCCTTCACCTGGGCAAAAACGAACCCTGCTGAGGTGGGAAAGGGGAAGAAAAAACAAAGCCGCCCCGTTTTTCCAGCAGATCCATCCCCCCTCCAGCCAAGGCCGATTCACACCCGGCAGCCCCGAGGTGCGGCCGCGCCGTCGGAGCGGCGCTACTCACCGAGACGGGCGAAGCCGAGGGGCTGCTGCTTATGGCACGGCTCGGCGGGGCCGTGGGCTTCGGGGCAGAAGCAACCGCGGTGTTTCCAGCTCTCGTTCGGTTCCTCTTCGTCCGAGGAAAGGGAGAGGTTCCGACCTCGGGGGGGCCACGGGGCCGCCTTGGGGCCCGGTTCCCGGGGGCCTTCGGCGCTGCCGCTGCCCAGGATGGACTGAATGGTGAAGGTGGAGCCGGGAGCAGCGGGCGGACAGCACTTGCTCTGCTCTTCCTTGCTGCTCATCCTGGGTTCATAAGAAAGCAGAGGGGGAAAGCTCTCGCTTTAGAGGAGCCGAGGGGTGCGGGGTCGGGGGGGGGAGGGAGCCGGGCTGCCGGGGGGTTTGTTTTGGGGGTGCTTTCGGCGTGCCGCTGCCGGCTCTCCCCGCGCCTGCCCAGGCGGACTGCATGCTCCTTCCCCCGCGTCCCTATTGATCTGCGGGCGGCGGGCGGCGGGGCTTCATTTGCATGGAGGTGGCCTCCGCCGCGCCAATCACGGAAGCGGCGGCGGAAAGTTTGGGTAGCGGCGGGGTCCGGGGGTTGGGGGGGGGGGGGGTCCCGGGAGGCGGCGGGGCCGGGGGTATCCCGAGGGCTGTGGGGCTGCCCTGACCCCACGGCTGCACTGCCTCCGCCTCAGGGGGCGGCGTGGACGTGGGGTCGTGATGGACGGGAGGTACTGGGGGAGCGCGTCTGGGGGGGGGGGGGGGGTTTACCCTTCTGTTTATGGGAGAAATGGGAAAGAAAGAAATAAATCGATGTTACGGTTTGATGCCGAGCTGGGAAAAATCCTCCTGCGATGAATAGGAAGCGGTAACGAACGCTTCAGGGAAAGGAAATGCTATTTCCTATCGGGGAGGCCCGGCCGAGGCCGAGCCCCGACGGCCGCCCGGGGCGGGGCCATGTTGGGATGGGGCCCTTCGGCTGCCCCGTTCCTCACCCTCCCCGCCCCCCCCCGCCCCGGGCCCCTCCTTAGACGCATATCCCAAAAATCAAATCAGGGAAAGCAAAGAATGGGATGGAAATATACAAATCAATAGAGACAAATGTCAAGACGTTTTAAAATGACATTTTCATTAACTCCGAGTCACCATATTATGGCTGGTATATTGAATAAAGTACTTATAATATAATTAGGCATAGCGAGATGACGACTGTTACCCAGACCAGCGGCATAATCTTTAACTACTTAACTACTTGATAGACTCATTAATGGACTAATTGATTAGGAAAAGTGTTCCAGCTCCTCCTCTCCCTGCGAGGGGCAGGTGCTGTCCTGTTTTACCACATTAACCTTTTCAGTGCTTTTCAACGGGGTCGCGACACATTACAAATGGTCAGCTTTAATCATGATGTCAGCTCATTAACCCGGAAAGACCCCGCACTGAAATACAATTTAAGAAATCGTCCTTCATCCCGCTCTGCCGCCCCGGCCCCGCGCACAGCCGGGACCCGGTTCTGCCGTCGGGGAAACCGAGGGACTGCACCCGGGGGCTGCCCGCGCTCCGAGCGGGGATACAGAGCGGCCGGGAATGGCGCTGGGGCCGCCCCGACGGCCCCCGACGGGACAACGCTGTGCAGCCTGCGGGTGGGTGCGGGTGGGCCGAGTTGGGGGGGATGCTGGACAGGGAGAGGGGTGAGGAGGGTGGAATTCATGGGGAGTGGGGGATGCCCGGCCCCAGCCAGGAATTGGGGAGATTTAGGGGAACTGGGGGAGAAGGGAAGGGAAGGGAACACCAGCAGCCTGTGGGCCAAGCCAAACCAAACCAAACCAAACCAAACCAAACCAAACCGGGCCAAGGCAATACGAGCTGGGCCGCGCTCCGACGCCGTTCCCAAGGGGGAATGAATCAGCCCCGAAGCCCATCAGCACCCGACGGAACGAAAGCTCACGGGGCATCCCGGCCCAACCCGCCTCCCGCCGCTCCCCGAGGGATGGGGCCGCCCCCCACCCGCCCCGTCGGGGCAAATGTGCTCAACGGGCACAGCGAGATCAACTTTGAAAGACAGAACGAACGCTTAAAGTTTAGATCTCCGGATTATTACAATGCTCGGTATTAAAGTGGCCCTGAGCAAGCTTTCAAAAGGAGCCTAATAAAAATTGATCTGCACTGCTTCTGCAGCACTCGGAAAATAGGCTCGTAGAGCGGCCGTAATATCGGGAGAAGGCTCCCTCCGAAATGACAGATGAAGTCATAAACAAGTTTGATCTCGGAATCAAGCTTCGATAAATATTAAACACGGTCCCCTTTCCACGTGTGGATTATGATATATGGCGCGTCCAAACTTTAAAATAAGGAAATACCAGAGAAAATGATCTCGATAAATTTTCTAAGTATAAACGTTGATTATGTTTCGATTTTCATTCAAGAGCCTCTGCCGCTCGTTTTTTGGCGCAAATGACATCTCGCAATGGGCTTTTGGGGAAAAGAGCTCCTGTTTGAGAAAGAGAGCCCTAGAGGTGTACAATTTATGTAATCTGCGGCTGGAAAATGAATTGTGTAATTTATTGGAAAACAGAAAGTCGCGAAGATTGGATCAGCATAGCCTATCCGAGGGCCCCTATCCATCAAGTTCCAATTAACAACCTAACCAGAGAGCTTTAATGTGTTTCCAATCTAGTGGCCTGATAGACTCATCAATTCCTCGGGGAGAAATTAAGAAAATCGACCGCCCCTTGGCGTTGTAGTGTCATTCCTTTCTGCAACTATATGTCAAATTAAAAACACAATTAAAATTTAAACTGTTTCAATCAGAGGGTGCCCTGCAACCTATGTTTCACTTAATAGAACTTTGATGAAAATCTGATGGTTCCACTCCATCATGAAAGCGAATAGAGCCGAGGAGAGCGAGAGATTCTTTCTATTTATTGAAAACAAGGGGCCCGGCGGGCTCCAGGTGAGCGCTCAGCGAGGATCGGGGCTCTGCCCGGCGCTGCGCTCCCACTGCGGGGCACACGGACGGGGCGGGGGGAGCGGAGCGGACGGGGACGGAGCTCTGCCGGTTCCTGTGCCCCCATGTGGGGACGTGGGAACGGGATGGGGAGGTGCTGCGCGGGGCAGGGCTGCACCCCTTCCCCGTCGATACCGACGCGAATAGCTTCGAACTCTCAGCCGGGCTCGACGAGAGGATGCAGCCCCTCGAAGCTGCCCGGCCTCGCTCCTTCCTCTTTTTCCTTATGTAAGAGTTTTCCGCACGCTTTTGAGACGTTACCAACCCCCAAACCCCTCTCTGGGGCGGCTCCGAGGCCCGGTCTGAGCTCCGGGGACCCCTCGGAGGGGCGGGAGATGCACAAGGTCACCAACAGCGCCCAAAGAGCTCAGGAACAATAGATTCATTGGAAACAATATTTTACAGACGTGCCGCGATCAATAGGGACCGCAGCATTACGCCGTACCAATCTGTTAATGCTCCTAATGGTCTCCTCGTCCCGTTTGCGCGCTACGCGGAGTCGATGGAGTAAAGCGATTATTACAGGGACACTCTCGGCATCTTTGGGGGGAGGGGAGGGGAGGGGGAAAAAAAAAAAAGAAAAAGTAAAAAAAAAAAGGAAGAAAGAAAATATCCCCAACCCCACGCGTTTATTGCGCTGTTGGACCGCGGGATTGTTCCCACGGAGCGGAAAGAAACGCATCTGAGCAGCGCATGCAGCGGAATTCGGAAACCTTCGGAGGAAGGAGGAGGAAAAAAAAAAGGGGGGGGGGGGGGGGAGTGAAAGGCAAAAAAAAAAAACGCCGTTACCGATTACCGACCTCCCGGAGGTGCTCGGAAGAAGCGGAGCGCCGCCCCGCTCGGTCCCTGCGCAGCCCTCGGGAGGCAAAAGTCTTCTGATCCCCAAAATGCGGCTCTCGGGAAGTTTATATCCCCCCCCGCGCTGTTTGCAGTACACAGCCCGCCGCTATTTACTACCAAATAAAAGAAATACATGGGTGTTTGTAGCGCAAACACGGCTCCGCTCGGCGCGGAGCGCTCGGTGCGGACAAAGGCACAGAGCTGCGGAGCGGAGCGCGGCCGCTGCGGTGCAGAGAGTGGAGGAGAACTTCGGTGGCACCCCACCGAGCCTCCCCCCCCTCCCCCATACCCTTCCCCATCCTCCCGCCCCCCCGCCGGGTTCAGTCTCCAGAAAGGTGATTTTTTCACCGCCCCGAAGGGTTTCTCGCAGCCGTCGGTGTGCCCGAAGGGAGAGGTGACAGCGCTCCAGGGATGAGTGCGGGGACACATCGGGAGGTGTGGGGGTCTGCGGGAAGGAGCTGCCCCAAAAGGGCTCTGCCAAAGGGAAAAGTGTCCCGGCTGCAACGCTGTCCCGGCTCTGCCGCTGCTCACAGCCCCGCAGCGCGGGGATTCTTCTCTGCGCCTCACAGCCCATCCTCTGCTGTCAGAGGGGGAGAGAAGGGTGGAAAAGCCGAGCTTTCGCTTTTTTTTCCCCCCCTTTATATTTTCTTTTCTTTTCCTTCATTTTATTTTCTTTTTCTTTTAGATTTGCGTTTCCCCATCTCCTATCTTTTCCTTTCTTTCCCCCCCTTTCCCTTTTCTTTCCCTCTCCCTTTATATTTTCTTTTCCTTCTCTTCCTTGCCTTTTATACTTCCTTCTCCTTCCCTCCCTTTCCTTTTGTATGCTCTTTTCTTTTCCTTCCATCCGTTTCCCTTTATATTTTCTTCGCCTTTTTCTTTCCTTTTCCTTTCTCCCCCCCTTCCTCAATATTTCCTTTCCTCTCCCCCCCCCCCCTCCCCCCGCTTAAGTACCACAGCCCGACCCCAGCGGAGCTCACAATGCGGGGTAGCCGCGCTCGCACCCCCCGCACTCGGGGAGGGCCGGGGCATTCCGGAGTCGTTCGCTGCGTCCGCGTCCCGACCACAAATAACCGACGGCTTTCCCCCGCCGCTCGATAACATCGCCCTATCGCGTATAAAATGGAAAAGATGTATTTGCAATCACAACAATATTTTTAATGAGCTGCAAGCGACTTGCCCCAAAGTTAGCAGTGCAAACACAAAAGGCATCACTCTGTTTGCAGGCGACACAGAGAGAGCCGTATTTTGGCTCCGACCCTCTGTTTTGTGTTCCGTTTACGACCCATTTCATCGGGTTTGGATCCCAAACGAAAGAAAGTCGCAGAGCTCTCCGCCCGCAGCGCGGAGTTTTATTTTGATTCCTTCGCCCCCCGCTCCCGCCCTGGGCACCATAAACACTTCGGGTCGGGCCGATCTGCGCTAAGCGGGGAGGAGATTTGTGCCGCAAATAACCGTGCGGTGTGCGTGTGAGTGTTGGCGGGGGTGGGGGGACACGCCGAGGGGGCAGCCCGAGGGCAACAGCGATGGAGGCCCCGCCGGGGAGGGGTGCGGCATCCCGCAGGGAAAGTCCCCCTCCCTTCCACCACACAGCGTCCCATCGCCCCCCTTAGTGCCGTCCCGAGGATGGAGTGGGGGGGGGAACCGCTCCGAGCCTGGACCCCCCCCCCGGGCCGGGACACGTCGGGGCCGGACTCACCGCGGGGCCCCCGCAGAGCCGCCCCCACCCGCCCGTGGGAGCCCCTCCTCCCGCTCCGGTGGTTGTTTGGCATCGCTGTTGTTTTGGTGTTGTTTTCTCCGAAGAAACGCTTCAAGAAAGAAATAAAAAATAAAAATGCTAAGGAACGGGTTTTATTATTATTATTATTATTATCATTATTATTATTATTATTATTTTCCACCACAACATTCAGTTGATAACAATATAGGCTGTAAAAATAGGACCGATCCCTAACAGAAAGCAGAGGGAGGGGGTTACAACCGAGAAGGGGGAAGGTGGAAAGGAAGTGAAATAAAAGCAATGAGAAATCCGAAAGGAAAAGAACGGCGCCCGTCCCAAACCCTCGGGAAGAACGGCCGACAACGGGGAAGAGCCGCGGGGTTGGGGGGGGGGGCGTCCCGGTTCGGTTCTGCCCGCGGCCCCCGCGCTCCGAAGGAGCTCAAAACAAAACTGCGACGTCGGAGTAAAGAAACGAAAATCCCCCCTTAAAATTGATTGTCCTTCACTGATAGCGCCCGGCCCGCCGAACCGCCCGCACTGCTCCGCGGGGCCGGGAGGGTGCGGAGCCCCACGCCTTTCCCTTCGCTTCCATCTATTGGATTTTATTGTATTATGATTATTTAATTCTTATTCTCATTTCATTTTATTTTGTACAACACGAGCGAAACGCAGTTATACAATGCTAAAAACCCCATCTCCTCACCCCCTCGGGTAAAAGCAGTGCTTCGAGATTCGTCGTACAGTATTGCACAGTTCAAAAGTACAAGAATAAAAATAAGGATTCATCATCATCATCATCATCATCATCATCATCATCAATCAGTATTACAAAAGAAACCCATAGAGTACAGATGTTCCCTTCCCCCCCCCCCCCCCCCCCAAATACCGAAATAACATCACAAGGAAAAAAAAAAAAAAACAGCAAAAAAAAAAAAAAACCAACAAAAAACCACCCCAAAACAACGAGCAGGAAAATAGGAACGGGAATCCGACGGGAGAGTTCAGATACCCGAACAGAGCGGCCATCCCCGCCTCCCCCCCCCAGCCCTTCGCCCCGGCTGTGCCCCCCGCGGCAGAACGCGGCCGCCCGGTGAGGTCGGGGCAGAGCAGCGCTCCGAGAGGGACGGAATGCCAGAATTCCTCCTTTATTTATTTCTTTTGGCTTTCCCGATTTGGCAAATCTCGAGGAGGAGCGGCGTGGGATCTTCTTTCTTTTCTTTTCTTTTCTTTTTTTTTTTTTTAAATTATTATTATTATCTTTTCTTTCTTTTTCTTCTCCTTCTTTTTTTTTTTTTTTTTTTTTTTTTAAATTTTTCTTTTGTACAAAAATAAACCTAAAGCCACAGAGACCATCGCGGTGTGTTCGCGGTTACAAAAGGTGTGACAGCCCCGGGGTGCCCTACAGTGCCCGCTTTCGTTTTCCTTCCCCCCTTCCCCACTTTTGCTCCCTAATTATTTTGTTGTTACACTTCTTTCTTACCCTCTTCACCCCCCTCCCCTTTAGCCCCCACTGCCCCCCCCCTCCCTCCCCCGCTCCCCTCTCCCCGGCTCCGGCTGTAGGGCCGCAGCGCTACTTACGGGCGGCTCCGCGCCGCTCAGCGCGGGGCTCAGACGGGCCGCAGGAGCGGTACGGAGGTGACCACGGGGTGGGAGTAATAAACGGGGTGGGGGAAGGTGAGCAGAGGCTGCGGGCCGGGACCGCCGCCTCCCGCCGCGCTGCTCTCCGCGCCCGAGTTCTCGTGGTAGAGGATGGGGACGCGCACGATGCGCTGCGCGGCCGCGTGGCTGAGGTTGGCCGCCTCCAGCTCGGCCGCCAGCTGCCGCTTCCACTTGTTGCGGCGGTTCTGGAACCAGATCTTCACCTGGGTCTCTGTGAGGTGCAGCGAAGCGGCCAGGCCGGCCCGCTCCGAGCTGCTCAGGTAGCGCTTCATGTCGAAGGTGGACTCGAGCTGGAAGACCTGGCTGCGGCTGAACACCGTGCGCGTCTTCTTCTTGCGGCACGGCTTCTTCTCGGGGCTCTCCTCCCGCTTCTTCCAGTCCTCCGCGCCGCCCTCCTTCTTCCCCTCCTCCGAGTCGCTCTCCTCCAGCACGATCTCGGCGGGGCTCTTGGGGTCCCGCTCCTTCTGTTCCGCGTCCCCCCCCTGGAGCAGCGGCTCCGGGGAGTCCCTGTCGGTGCCCGACGCGGGGGACGAGTCCCGCAGGAGGGATTTCTCCGCGGCTGAAGGGGGACAGAGGGACACAAAGAGACACCTTCAGCCCTGCGCTGCCCCCCGACGGGCCGCCGCCGCCCGCCCGCGGTGCCACCCCCGTCCCGTCGGGGATGGAGAGATGGAGGGGACGGATGGGAGGACGGAGGGACGGATGGAGGGAAGGAGGGACGGAGGGTCGGAGGGAGCGGTACCTTCGGTGCGGGGCAGGTGGGCTCCGGCCGGCGTCAGCGCGTAGGGGTACCACCAGGTCTGGGCTCGCTCCAGGCAGTGCGCGCTCAGAGCGAAGCGCGGCGCCGGGATCTCGAAGCGGGGAAAGGAGAGATCTCCCACCTGCGAGAGGGCGAAGCCGGAGCCGTCCGCTTTGCCCGAAGGGGCGAACAGAGCCCTCGGCTGCTTGGGGGCCGCTTTGGGGGGGTCTCCGTTGAGCAGGTTCTTGATGTAGAAGGACTCCTTGGGAGGGGGCGGCGGCGGCGGGGCGCTGGGCGGCTCCTGCCCGGTCTCCGGCATCCTCCGCTGCCCGCCCGCTTCCTGCCCGCCGCGGGTGGCGGCTCCCGGCGGCGCAGGGGAAAGGCGCGGCGGCGGCGCGGCGGGGGGAGCGCGGCGGGCCCGGCCGGGGGCCCCTCGCATGGGGGGGCGGCAGCGCGGGGGGCCGAGGGGAGCCGCGCGGCACCGGGCGCTGCCGCGGGCAGGCGGAGGGAGAGCCGCGCTCCTCGCTGCCGCCGCCGCTCGCTGCTGCGTCAACCCGGCGCCGGATGCTAATGATGAAATCAAAATGTCATCCAAGTTAAACGCGGGGAGCACGCGGCGATTGGGCACGCACAATGGCAAATGGGATTAGGCGGGGAGGCGGCCGGGAGGAGAAGGCTCCGCGCAGCCCCTGCCCGCAGCGCCGCGGCCCCGGCCCCCCTGCGACGTGCGCCGCCGCGGCGGGAGGCTGCGAGCGCCCGCCCGTTCGTTATTGGCTCGGCGGAGTCCAATTAGGCAGCAAATGAGGACGGGGCTATTAGCACAAAGGGATCCCGGCTCCGCCGAGGCACCGCGGGAGGCGAATGGCACGGGCCGCGCCGCGCCGCCACAAAAGCGGCCCTCGCCCCGCCGCGCCGCCGCCCCGCCCAGCGCCCGCACCCACAAAAGCCGCGGGCGCAGCCGGGCCGCCCCGAGCCGCTCCGGGCCGAGCCGCCGAGCCGCGGGCCTGAGGCGGATCGGGCCGCCGCTCCGCCAACTTTCCCTGCTGAAACGGCTCCGGCGGCCGCTGCGCGCCCCGCACGGACCGACCCCGACCCCGACCCCTCCGCCCCGCCGGGCCCGCGGCGCCCTCTGCCGGGACCGGGAACGGGAGGAGGCGGCCCGGGCTGAGCCGGGTGCGCTGCGGGAACCGGCACTGCGGGGCACTGCCGGACAGGGACTGAGCTGGGACGGCCTGAGGGCAGCGGGGTCCGTGTTGGGAGAGACGTCGGGGGAGGGATGGGAAAGGAAAGGAAAGGAAAGGAAAGGAAAGGAAAGGAAAGGAAAGGAAAGGAAAGGAAAGGAAAGGAAAGGAAAGGAAAGGAAAGGAAAGGAAAGGAAAGGAAAGGAAAGGAAAGGAAAGGAAAGGAAAGGAAAGGAAAGGGAAAGAGAGGAAGGGAAGGGAAGGGAAGGAAAGGGAGAGAAAAAAAGAGAGAAAGTAAGGGGAAAAGAAAAAAAAATAAAGAAGGAAATAAATAAATTGCCCCAGCCCCTTAATTGTGGTGTGCTCTAAACGTTTGGGACACACGTGCACGTCCACTGCACACATCTCTCCTGGCACAGGAGCTGTAGACCTGAGGGTGGGTGTGTGTGCAGCTCTACCTGCGAATGTTTTAATGCCCTGATAAATAGAACGGATTTGTCCTGCTCCTCCCGCTGTTCCCTTTCAAAGACACGCACCTGCAATTCGAAATACCATCTTGTATCTGAACCAGATCTCTTACTGGCAGAGTTTGTGAGCTCTCTTTGGGAGTTCTGCATCCCCCAGAATATCTGGGGTCATCAGTCCAAGGGAAGCTCCCACAGACCCAACCATGTGACATTTTGGGCTACAACAGGCTTCTTACTGATTGCGTACCCTCAGCGTATGTGTCTTTTTCAGAATGCCGACTCTTATGTGACCGTTTCCAACCATTACTGTCGTAGCAAGGAGCAGTTCAGACGAACAGAGAGGTGCAGAAATGGAAGATGATTCTATGATTTCTGATCCTAAGATCAGCAAAGCACATCCTGGGGAAGGGGGGACACCCAGCTACAGAAATATGTAGGAATACTCTCTTCCTCTAAGCACCTGTTTCATTTAAAGGCGTCGAAGTAAAGCGTATCAGGAATTTGTCAAAGCAAGTCTGTTTCAGTGGGGATATTCCTCAGTTCTGGGCTAAGATGCACGGGCAGGAAGCGACGCAGGGAGCAGCTCCGGTGCAGGAAGCTCCCGCAGCCACTTCACTTCTTCGGTCACTGTCAGCTCCTAATCCGCCTGCGGCCCCTCAGGGCCAACAGCCACTCACTCACAGAGCAAAGCTGTGCAGGAGAGACAAACCGAGACGGTCTGTGATGACGCTAAAAGAAACCACTTTGCAATTCTTTATTCCGCATCAAAAAAGGAGGGGAGGGGTGGGGGGGGGGTTGGGGTGGGGGGAAGAGAAAGAACCTTTCTGTATCCCTTTCTGTATCCCTTCCTGTATCCCTTTCTGTGTCCCTCTCTATATCCCTTCTCACCCATTTATGTGTTTTGTTTATGCCCCTCAGCAACACCTGCGTGTGAAGCCGGATGCTGACCGACCCATCCCTGTGCCCAGTGGGTTTTGCTGCAGGCTTCCTTCTACTTTTGTTTCTAAACCCACACTCATCCCACTCCATTCTAAACAGATGATTATTATTTCATTAGTGTTCCAATTCAGAATTAATTGGCTAATTTACGCATGGATCAATTGTATAAATGCGATGTTGGTGATAGGTGCTTGATATGATTTAAAGTAATTGTTTATTTTCAGGTTTGGCTTGCATTGTATTGCAAAGTGATTTATCTCCTTATTTATCCTGTCTCAGTACCGCCTCTTCTTTTTCATTATTTTTCTAAAGAGATGCACTCCTGCTAAGCTGAAGCATGAAGCTGCGCTGTGATTTCTGTAAGCTTTGCATCTGCTTTTCCTCTGGCAGGAGCTTTCTGACAGCAGCAGGGCTGTCTGCACAGCCAGCCCCGTGCTCTCCTCCAGCGCTCTGCAGCGTTTTGCCCCACGACCGTGAGGAAACAACCATCCATCAAAGCAGTGTTTAATTTCGTGGCTAGCTTTACACAATTTCTTCCATTGGGAAGTGCCTCATAGCATCGAGTTTGGACGTTCGGGGGGAGGAGGGAGATGAGAACGCAGTAAGCAGTTTGCCCCATGCAGATATATTACTTACTCAGGCAATTGAAATGAATTCTCCTGCTATCAGATTGCAGAGCTGCTGTTCCGCTGCCCAGGCAGCTAAAAACAATTCTGTGAGTGCCAAAGATTAACTACCGCAGACTTTGAGCCACGAGCGATGGCTCTCCCTTTCCTATTGCAAATTGTTACATACCATCAGGGCTGCCGTAAAATCCGAGTTATTCAGAAACGCCGCATTTCCCTGCCACTCTTTCAATTGCTTCTTGTTGGAAACAAGAGGTTACCCAGAAAGCGGATGCTACTTTCTCATCACAAGGAGTGCCTGCTGCAGGATGTGTTTGATTAGGATGTTTTATTCGAGGCTAGAGAAACTACAGGCGAGTTATGCGTAGTAACCCAGCTCGGGTTTTGCTCTGCTGAGTGAATGCAGTGTGTGTAGACCAGGAGGTATTTTGGAACAGTTAAAGCTGTTCCCTTATTATGCCTTACAATGGCATTTTTGTTTCTTTAAACTGAAGGCCTTGCAAGTATCTGCTTTCTGGTGGTTTCCTGGCAAGCCGAGGGTCTTTCCTGACAAACATTAGCGTTTCCATTCAGAACCTGATTGCACTGTTAATTTGTGAGACTTTTATTCTGAGGCCCATCACAGCCCTGTCTCTGACTCACCAAGATATCATTTTTTTTACAGGAAAGAGGCAAAAATTCTAGGTTGTGACGTTTCTGTGGAACAAGTTCTGTTGCAAACTGCCAATGTCATTTGGAATAAATCCGCGGGGACAGAACTGATGGGCAAATGATGCGATCCAGCTGCAGTCTTCATTTCATACAGCACCACACACTTGCTCTATATAAGATGATGCAATGCTCTTTGATCATCACGCACTCATGCAACATATCCTTTGCTTTTGTCATGGTGACCTGCCCTCCAGTCCAGTTTCTAGGAAGTATGATCATCTTTGTGTTGACAATGGCCATGTGTGCACAGTTTATCACTTTCACAAGTGCACTCACAGAAAAGAGGTCAGCTAAGCACACTGGAGGAGATCTCTTGTGAAAAATATCACAGGGGGATGTCAAGGCAGAATATAAGCTGTTCCTTGACATTTCATCTAAATGACACTTTATTGTAGCTCATCTTTCTTGTTTCAATATAAGGATGGGAATATCCAAAGAACAATGGATAGACGGCAACTGTGCGGCTCGTGGTTCTAAATCTGAAGACTGGTGTTTACATATCAAGCCATAAACTCTGGACTATTTTCTATAAATTGGGGGGGGGGGAAAAAAACAGAATAAACCATGTAAACGTCCCAAATTTCTTTGTGGTCAAAATTAGATGTTCATGAAAATCCATGGGCTTCCTGGAACCACACTGGAAAAGTGCTGAGCGTTTTCAGCTCCTCTGGAGTCATACAGAACTCCAAAGCTGTGTGGTGAATGTTTTACTGGCCTGGTTAGGAAATGAGAGTTATAATCCATATTCAGCCTTCAGACCTCAGATCCAAATTATCCATTTGCTGAGAGCCAGCAGGGAATAGAATAGATCCAATGTTTGTGTGCACAGCCGCTGAACAACGTGCTGTTTTAGGAGTCCTTAAATAATCATTGATTTCAAAAGTGTTACAGCCCATTGACTCAAAAATCAGCTACTTATGAGGAGTCTCGCGTTCCTATCTGAGATCCTTGGCAACTGTACAAGAGTTGTGCTGAACATACATTCCAAGTGCAAGCTGGGTTTTGGGCTTTTAAAAGATCCTGAGGTCATCCTAATTTCCCGAAGCACTTTTGGTATAAATGGCATGGAATTCTGCACCAGCTTGTTCCGAGTCAGCAAATCCCCAAAATAGCTCTTGGTTTTGTAAAATAAGTGAACAACGGGGCCATTTTATGCTTCAGCGAGAGCTTCTGTGTCAAGACCTCTGTGTGGTTTGCACTTATTAATAGGTCTCTCTTGCCTGACAGTCCTCAGGGATGGCTGCTCCTCAGAGAAGATCAGTGTTTCAGGAATCCCAAGAAGCACAAGTGATGTGCACACCGCAGGGGGCTCCTTCTGTCTCTTTTGGCTGGGGCAGTGAAAGGACACCTCCTCTTCAGAAAGTTGGACAGCTCAGGCATTCGTATCCCTCCCGTGGTGTGCAGACTGTTCTGCCTGTTCTGCAAAGGAAAACAGAGGAAAGAAGATTTCTGGGCTTCTTTCCACACAACATCTCTGCACGTTCCAAGAAAAAAAAAATGTTATCCTAAATAATTAAGTTTCTTATTTCTGCTACATTGCTAAAAAGTGCTCAAATCCACACTATAAAGATGTAAGCATCAGAGGCCAAAAAAACGACTGCTCTGGGGTAAGAGTTCTTTCCTTCAAAGTCAAATTCCAAACCATTCCGTCTTTGGGTCAGAGGTACATATTTGTGTAGTGTGCATTGATTTTTCTTTTACACGGTTGAAAAACTAAAAATCTATTAGAAAGGCAAGCATTACATTGAAAATATTTGTAATATACTTTAGTTAAACATAAGCGGTACATATCAGAAATTCATTGTTAACAAGCTTGATTAATGCAATGTTACGTGCCAGGACAACCTCAGTATCACAAAGAGTTTATTTAAAGGCCAAATAAATAAATAAATAAATAAGCACAGAAGTTTCTATCAGTATCCCATTATTAGTCACAGCAAACTAGATCCTCTCTCAGGAATCCCTGCACACAAGCTGTATGTCATATATCACACTATTTCCCTGCCCACATGGGCCTTTGGCAGTGGATCTATAATGATCCAACTGCTCTGAGGCATACAACACAGTGCTAATGATGTTTGGAGTGAGGGCATCGCCTGGTTGGTGGAGAGCAGAAGGACTAAATCCACTGCTGGGCAAACCCTTCAATGCATGGATGTGTACTCAGCCCCATCAACAGTGCAGCCATCGTTTTCTGCACACTGCTGTTTTCTGCACAACAAGAGTTAGTTTTTGACATTAAGACATGGGCACTCGACCAGTTCAGCCTTACAGTCCAGAACGGTGGCTTGAAACTGCTTCCTCATATAGAGACATGAGAAGCATCTGGGAAGTACTAACAAAGCTAGCTAGGAACCAAGGATGATTTCTTCACTTAATCTGAACAGATATTTGGCTTGTCATTAAGGACCCATTAAAAAACAAAAACAAAAACAATGCAAGGGGACGGTATGATTGGCTCTGACAACATGACAGAACATCTTGTTCAAGGCAGCAGGTAAGACAAATAATTGTATTACAAATGACAGAAAGTGGAACAATTTCAACATGACATATGCATGAAATGTAATATCTGTAAGCACTGCTGGGTATCTACAGAGCAATAAAATTGTCAAAATAATAATCCTAATGTATTAAGCAAGCACTAACTGTTTCTCTTTACCATCCTGATAAGTATTCTTACCGTGTGTCATCCACAGAGCATGAGATCTCAGTTACTTGTGTAATGCTGTCACAAAAAATTACTTTTAATGTATTTCCACCTTCCTCTAGATCACTCTTGCCTCAGATATTTCAGTTGGGAAAATTACATATAGTACACATCGTGCTGCCATGAGGAGTTCATTATGTATTTTTGTGCCTGAGAGCTGCAATGGAATGAAGAACAGAGGATGTGATAAAAGACACTAGGGCAAATGCGCAGATTATACTTCAGTTATTTTATTTTATTTTATTTTATTTTGGGGAGGAGTGGGGGTGGGGCTGTTATTGGCAGTAAGGGTTTGTATGAATGAGGGGATTAGACACTGTCTCTCGAGTTAGAGATTCTGATTTTATTCCATTCTACACACTATGCTTGTAAAGCACCGAAGCTGATCAGAGACTGCAGAACACTGATCAGAATTTCCAGACGTCCTTGATAATGCCCTTCACCTTCCTAATAAGCTCTGAAATTATAATATATCGATTGGAATGCTTTGCAGCAGCATGACACACAGACCATTATTGATAAGCAGCCCTGAATTTTCAGGTGACAAACAAGGGCGAGGGAGGCTCTCTAAAACAAGACCGCGAAGCTGCCACGATAACCTTCACTATGAAAACTTGGGCTACACCCGAAATTCTTGGGAAAATGTTTTTGCTTTTGTCCGGGAAGATTTCAACACTGATTTGCGGAGAATGAACGTAGTTCTAATCGTGACACCACTGCAAATAATGATAACAGCGATAACAATAACACGATAAATACCAGCAAGCACGCTCTGCCCTCCCGCTCTCTCCGAGGAGCGGTCCCTTCAGCACCACGGACAGCGCCGGGCGCTCCGCGGGAGGACTCGGGGCCGGCGGGTCCCACCCCGCACGACGAGAGCTGCGAGCAGGCTCAGGGCCAGGGCTGATACCAAATTGCTATGGCCCTGGGGGTAAAACGCTGAATTAGAGACTTGCTGCTGGTGTAAAAGTCCTGTACAAGAAAATAATTAACTGCATATAGATTCTAATATTACAAGCTAAAAACCAGGACCCTTTGTCAGCTATGACCTGAGCCTTCACAGGCAGATTGAAGAGAAGTACGTCTTGGTTTATTTTAATACCAAAGCATTTTATAAGAAGACAAGGAAATCGTTTCCCTTTCCAATAGTGCTGGCGCACTGCCCTGTTTATTCTCCGGCTGGTATTCTTGTTCCTCTTAGAGATATATCAAAGTTTATGTAGTAAGTGTGACTTGGAGGAGATGGAAAAGACATTGACAATATTAATTGTTTCATAAATACAGTCAGATGGGATATGTTTTTTATAACCTTGGTTTAAACCTTGCTATTGAAAAACCAATACCCTGCCATTTGTTTATACTTTTCTTGGCATACAAGGCAGATATATTAGAGTGAATGAAGCTAATAAAAAGGCTGTAGGCAGCATTTTCCACACTCAACTTTTAGGCATGGCCTCTTTTTCAAAAGAAAACTGTCTTTTATTTTGGAACATTATAACCATTCCGTCTATCTGTAAAAAAAAAAAAGAAAAAAAGAAAAGAAAAAGAGAGTATGAAGAAAAACAGAAATTGCAAAGAGCCAAAGAGAAAGGACCCTCCGCTTTTAGGTGAGCACTTCTTCAC
This sequence comes from Alectoris magna, assembly GCA_030625065.1. Lineage (NCBI taxonomy): Eukaryota > Metazoa > Chordata > Aves > Galliformes > Phasianidae > Alectoris > Alectoris magna. The sequence goes on along the minus strand of CM060566.1, from coordinate 19,489,363 downwards.
ACAAGCAATCCCACTGCCATCATAGACCTGCTTACATGGGCAGCTGGCAATGCAGAGGGATGAAGGATTCTACCAGACAACCCAGCTGTGTGAGGTAGCTCCCACAGAGGCAAAAGGTCAGCAAGAAAAACAGTCCTTTCCTAAAGAGATCTTATTTGAATCCAAGAAGTTAACTGCAAAGCAATGGGTCTTGAATGTGGAAGGAAGAGCCCCAAACTCTTCCAAAGGCTCAGGTGCATGACTCAGGGTTTCAGACAAGGAAAATGCTCTGTGAATAAATTACTGGAGATCTTACAAATGTTTTTCACCCAAGCAATGGTAAAGTCTTAGAAATCTATTTGCACCGCAAGCAATTTACTCCCTAGAGTTTTCATTCCATTTACACAGCATTTTAGCCTCCAAACAAAGGAACAAGCGGGTGGATTTAACTTTGCTTTCATTTCTTAAAATATTTTTATCACATTCTATCCAATGCCACACACAAAATAAATACAATACTTACATATCTTGTAAACAAGAGCTTTCATGATGTTGTGTTCTGATAAATTAGTATGATAGTGCTAAGAGGATATATAGCACAGCAGAACCTGAAGACTAGAAAACAGAAACTCCAGTGAAGAAGGAAGAAAATGGGATGTCATCATTCAACAGTCCTAGAAATTTCACAGAGCTGTGTAAAAATATGCTATGCTACAGAGCATGAGAAAGCTCCACTGCAGTCCTGAGGTACTGCTAGAGGACACCAAGAGCCACTGTAATCCTTAAAACATCTGCCATAGAGAGTTTCACCTTGATCCACGCGCAGGGAATGTGAAGCTTGACATTCTGGTCTTCCTAACAGCTGTGTATGGAGCATCTCCTACAACTTCAGGCTTCTGTGCAGATAAAAGGTCTGGTCCTGAGGAATAGGTATAGAATTCATTACTACAGGGAGCACGAAGGTACTTTCTCTATTTCATTTTAGCTCCAGAGCAGTAGAGGCTTTTGCCCAGCAGCCATACTGATTTCGTAACTCTTTGTTGCTCAGAACACAGTAAATCAAGAATATCTAACTTCTTCTGTATATCTCAGGTCCAGAAGGTTTTTAAGGACATGCTGGAGAAAACTAAAAGCTAGCTGAAGAACACGGAGGAAGAAAAGCTGTAGTACTCGTAGGGGCCACCAAATGTCAAAGCCTAGCAGTGCCTCTTACTTACCTCCCAGGGAGAAGGCCCAGGGAAATTCTCTGCACATTCAGCATTACCTGGGTGAGTCACTTTTGTACATGAAGAAAGCAGTAAGACTAAATGTTGACTCGAAGGTGCTTTCACTCATCGTCAATTGCTTGTCAGAGCTTAGCAGTATAATGTGTGTAGTACATGTACTTGGGACACGACTGAAAAGACCACCTTGATCTCAGCAGCACCTTTCACACCATTTTTTCCTGAGGATCAGCAGGCACCGATCAGACTGGGAGAAGAGCATTTGGAGAATGCACGTTTTGAAGAGCTGTGCTTTGCTGCAGTTTCAGTCCCAAGAGTACCACAAGAGACAATGCTCAAACAATGGCCTTTTCCAGTTGCTCTACAAGGCCTCCACAGGAAACAAGGGAGAATTTCTCTTCCTCAGCGCAGAAGCAAACATGACAACTGGCAGTCCCCTTGTAACAATATTTGTCTCAGTCACGTTAGTCTTGCCATTAGATTCTCATTTCTAGTTCTGGCACCACAGAAAAGAATCCCTGCCATTCATGGCAGCAAAGCTCACACAGAAATGCATTTTTCTTGCCACTCGCAACACCCGTCGAGCTAATCTGGATCAACACATCCAAATTCCATTTCCAGCCATGCACATGCTTGCCTTTCTCCTCAACCTGCCAGTTCTAATGGCTCGCAATTAAATAAAAGCCTTTCTCATTCCCATATCTCCCTTCCCATCCTCCCTCCAAGGCTATGGCTTTAATTCAGCCCCATTACATTCTTGTGGCAGCAGACTGTTATGGCAGGCAGCAGGATTATGACTCATCATGTACTGTGGGAAGTAGTGATCATCCAAAAAGCAAACGGAGGTGGGCAGTGAAGGAGAAATCACTTATGCAAATAGAAATATTTTCAATAATGATCAACAGTGTGAGAAAGAATATAGGAAAAATTACATTAGACAGAGGAGCTTCATTTTTAAAATGTTCCCTAAGTGCTAGAAATCTTCCCATCTTCATTTTTTCCCTTAAACTCTGTCATTTGTACAGCCTATTAACCTTTAACTTTATGACTATCCTAACGTGAAATACTGGCAGCATTTAAGTCTGAGAATACTGGAGACCAACCTTCCTGGCTGGCAATAGAGGTGGAGAGCTTTCTGTTATATCAGTCATTTTTAATATCAGTCATATACACGCAGCATCAGAGACACTATTTTTAGATTCACGTGTGGCGTTACCTGTGATAAATGCTCTACAGACTCCAGCTATCTCTGGGGGTCTTAAAGACTCCTTCTAGCCCATCCTCTCACAGATCATCACCCTAACTGTAGCATTCAATTCTGTTGGAAAGGAAGAGAGAAAATCAAATTAAACCTTGTCCCTCAAACTCCCACTTTCCTACTCTTAAGCAGACAATATAAAATTAATTATTTGTGTTTACAAGAGCTCCCGGGGAGCCGAGCCATGGCTGGCACTCCACGGTCTGAAGCACTAACCCAGTGTTACTCTGGTCATTTCTGCCCTGCAGATCGGGCAGTCTGGACGGGGCAGGGAAAGAAAAGGTGATTAAGTGACTTCCAAAAGGTGGTAAAGATGAAGCGGCTCATCTGAGTGGCACATGCTGGGTCCATATCGATTATAACGGCAGCAGAGGATGTAAGCGGTTTAATGTGGAGCTTGTTTGGTTTTAATTGTTATCGTTATTTCAAACCACGTGAGCGACAAGGGTTGCTCGGACCTGAGAATGGCAACTTCTGTTGTTTATAACTAAATTTCAGTAATTAAATGGCACCCAACGAATACAGGTATTTATAGCAGGGGCTGATTGGAGGCAGCAGCTCACAGAGGTGAGCTCTCAGCCTGGGAGTGAGGATGGGAGATGGCAGGGCAGCTCTCAGCAGCTGCCCAGTGCCAGGGAGTGCTCTCCCCCAGGGCTGGGCACAGTCCTGCCTGGGTCAGCTTCCCAAAGGAGGTCTCAACTAGGAAGAGTAGCTGAACCCATAACACCGACTGCTGAGAACATTCTGCCTCCAAGATGAACTGCCAGAATTTATTTATACAAAGTCTTCCCCTCTTCCCTTGCTCTTTCAGACTCAGCAAACCTTCGAAAAGCTCAGTGGGGAGTGCTGAAACAAGACATAAAAGTGAGTTTGCCAGGCAGGAGCCTGTGGCTCCCTCCTTAATCAGAAAATACCTGTGGCCATGCTGTGTCGATGGCTTAGGGGACAGAGGAAGCCCGTGGCTGCACAAACAGCCCTGCCTGCTTCCCAACCCTAGGCAGGAGGAGCAGGAGGAACAGGAGGAACAGGCAGCAGCACAGGCCCCACAGGAGGAAGGGCTTTTCCCTACCTTGATGCTGCACTCTCACTTTTCTGCCACATTCAAGTCCATTGCACTTTCATCCTTTGTTATGGATAAGAAGAAGGGGACAGCCTTATTGAAATGCTGTGCTATGAATATTACCCGTATATATCATCACACTGATTTCCACTGGACCAACTGCAGATATGTACATTGAGTAGAACTCTGCTTTAAAGTCAAGTGTCATAGTCAAGATGAGGTATGATTAGGAAGCACCAAATCAATACCTTGTGTTAGACACCTACCTGTCCCTGTTTTCTTCCATCTTCAGCAGTCCAGTTGCTCCCAGCTCAGAAATGAAACTGCAGGCTCGCTTTTGGTTAGAAGTTCAAAATCAGCAGCCAAGATTGGCCACAGGTCATTGCAGTCTTGCTGCAAATTCAAACAAGGAAAATAAATACATGGTCCATATTAGGATTTCGAGTAAGGCCCAGCCAAAGACAGAAATGTAGAGCTAAGCTTGCTTTTGCATCCTACTTGTGCCCTGACTTAGCCCTCCATCCTGTCCTTCCTACTCGTATAAATGAATTCATAAAGTGGTAGAAGAAGCAGACAGCATTTACACTGATGCTTACTGACACGTCTACATTGTGCGGTAGTCTCGGGTCCAGACACGCGTGAGATGGACCCTATCACGTGGCACAGGCCGGCTGCACAGTGCTGGATTTGCCCAGGTCACAGCTCAGGTGCCTATTGGCACATGCCACCACACCCAACACAGTCTGCAAGCCCATGGACCGCACCCACTGCGCTCCCCAGACTTTGCTGGGATTTAGTCATCTAGTCATGGAGCTGCTTCTCTAAACTCCAGCTGGGTTTAGA